>SJYA01003267.1:37535-47889 GCA_006410615.1 Neotragus moschatus
ACCAACGGCATATGAATCACCTTGAGTTTTTAAGAAATTCAGAATCTTTAACTCTATTCCAGACCTGAGTTCAAATCTGCATTTTAACTAGGTTAACATTTGACTTACAATACATATTAA
This sequence comes from Neotragus moschatus, assembly GCA_006410615.1. NCBI lineage: Eukaryota > Metazoa > Chordata > Mammalia > Artiodactyla > Bovidae > Neotragus > Neotragus moschatus. Next base: position 37,656 of record SJYA01003267.1, read on the forward strand.
AGTGTGTGGAGCACTGCTATAAAATGATAATTATCTTAAACTATTTACAATAGCCTAAATATGGAAACCACCTAAATATCCATAATCAAGAGGAATGGATTAATAATTTTGTGGTACATATATACAATGTAATATTAATAAACCATAAAAATAACAACATAATGCTATTTGTACCAACATGAATGGATCTAGAGATTGTCATACTGAGTGATGTAAGTTAAAGAGAATGATAAATATATGATATTGCTTATATGTGGAATTCTAAAAAAGGCCATAAATGAACTTATCTATAGAACAGACAGTTACAGACATAAAAATAGATAACTAATAAGGACCTACTGTATAGTATAGGGAACTCTACTCAATATTCTGTAATGGTGTATATAGGTGAAAGTGAAGTAAAGTGAAGTCACTCAGTCATGTCTGACTCTTTGCAACCCCGTGGGGACTGTATCCTGCTAGGCTCCACTGTCTGTGGGATTTTCGAGGCAAGAATGTTGCAGTGGGTTGCCATTTCCTTCTCCAGGGGATCTTCCCTACCCAGGGATCAAACCCAGGTTTCCTGCATTGTAGGCAGATGCTTTACCATCTGAGCCACCAGGGAAATGTTCAGCCTACATAGGAAAAGAATGCAAAAAAAGAGTCAGTATATGTTTACGTATAATAGTCACCTTGCTGTACACCTGAAAATAACACAAGATTATAAATCAAGTATATCCCAATACAAATTTTTTAAAATGATAGCTTTCTTATAATATTTAATACAAGTTAGTACATTCATTTCTTTACCAAGCAGCCAAGGGATAATATCAATATCTAAATCAGTTTATATCACTCCTCTGCTCAAAACTTCTCAGTGGCACACCTTTCCCTCCTGAGTAGAAGACAAAGACAAAGTTCTCATTATTACTTACAAACCTGTGTGATCAACATTTCCTTACTTCTGTGACTTCATCTCTTGCTCCTTTCCCATGTACCCTCACTACTTTAGCCACAATGGCCTACTGTTGTTCCTTAAAAAGACCTGATATGCTCCCCACTCGTAGCCTTTCCATTGGCTTTCCCTTCTGCCTAAAGTAGTCCTACCTCAGTTCAGTTCAGTTCAGTCACTCAGTCATGTCCGACTCTGTGCAACCCCATAGACTGCAGCACTCCAGGCTTCCCTGTCCATCACAACTCCTGCAGCTTGCTCAGACTCGTCCATTGAGTTGGTGATGCCATCCAACTGTCTCATCCTCTGTTGTCCCATTCTCCTCCTGCCTTCAATGTTTCCCAGTATTAGGGTCTTTTCCAATGAGTCAGTTCTTTGCATCAGGTGGCCATAGTATTGGAACTTCAGCTTCAGCATCAGTCCTTCCAATGAATATTCAGGACTGATTTCCTTTAGGATTGACTGGTTGGATCTCCTTGCAATCCAAGGGACTCTCAAGAGTCTTCTCCAACACCACAGTTCAAAGGCATCAGTTCTTTGGCACTCAGCTTTCTTTATGGTCCAACTCCCACATCCATACATGACTACTGAAAAAACCATAGCTTTGTCTAGATGGAACTTTGTCAGCAAAGTAATGTCTGCTTTTTAATATGCTCTCTAGGTTTGTCACAGCTTTTCTTCCAAGGAGCAAGCGTCTTTGAATTTCATGGCTGCAGTCAGCATCTGCAGTGATTTTGGAGCCCAAGAAAATAAAGTTGTTTCTCCATCTATTTCTCATTCTCCCCTACTATAAAGTAAATTCCATGAGGGACAGTTTTCTTCATGTATTTACTGGTACATACTCAGCACCTGGCACAGTGGTTGGCAGATGGTAGATGCTCAATAAGTATTTTTGAAAGTCAGATTTAATTACAAGTGCACATGTATATGTACTGCTTTGGCAAAGTACATTCACATCTTGACATTTCATTTTCACACAGGAAATAGGTTATTATTGTCATAACTATTTTTGAGATCAGCAGACTGAATCTCTAAGAGACAAAATTACTTTCCTAGAGTTCTCAGATACTGGCCCAGTAGGAATCTGTTAAGTCTTAGATGGATTTTATTCTCAACTCTCAAATATCTTGGCCTCTTTTCCCAGATTTCTTGGGCATGGGCTCAGGACAGCAATGCAAGAATTTATCTTTCCAAAAGATGGAGTGTCATTCCCTGCTTTGAGAAATTCCTGAGTCCAGCTAACCTAACATAGTTTTTGTTGGTGATTTGTGAGTTCCATATCTCTTAATTATTCTTGATGCCGAAGCTAATGGTTTAAAAGGGAAACATCTCTTTGTCCCACCCTGCAACAACAGATGTCAAAGGAACATTTAGCTAGAACAAAAGAAGGATAGAGAAACCTGTGTATAGCTCTGTGTGTAGGTCAGAAAACAATATTTTAGCTCAGGGTTGTTACCTCTAAACCAAAAGCTATGAGGAACAATATGATTTATAAGAAAGAATACCAAAACCAGAATTGGGATTCCTAAGTTCACATCCCACCTTAGTCACTAACTGACTGAGGAACCTCAGGTGAATCTTTTCCATCCTGGACTTTGTTCCCTAATTCTAAAATTAGCAGATTGGAAGAGTTGCTCTTTAAGTGCTGTCTGGATATTACTTTCTCTGATTCTGTGAAATCTAGGTATACTCTCACTACGGAACACTGTGACAGTAATCCATGTTACTTCTGCCTTTTCCACCATTTTCTCACTGATATCAATGGAGGCATGTCTTACTCATGCACAAATGTGTTAGCATGGTATCTACTCTTGTTAAGGGAGATCTATAAATATTGTATTCAGTATAGAAAAAAGTCAGTATCAGAAAATATTCATTTTTTTGTATTTATTTATTCATTTATTATTTACTCCTGGAAGCAGAAAATTCCTCACCATTTAAGTTACACTACGCTCATTTTACAAATGTGGAAGTAGGAAAGAGAGTTATTTTTATCAAAGTTATTCAGTGAGGCCAGTAAAAGAAAGTGTATTTTTTAATGAGTTCTCTGAAAAGATGACATTCTTCTTTCTAAATCCAAACAGTGATATAAAAGAGAATTGGTTTAGTTCTAGGCCATCTTGACCAATGGTTTATAGTATTTAGTCTTGTTTTAGAAATCATATTATGATCAGGGAAACTGAGACACAGGTCAAACAAAGTTAAATACTCTCTAAGTAAGACAATCTCAGTCATCTGATACCTGTGAAATAAATTCTGTCCTCAAATGCCTCCAGAAAAGCTGGACTAGTTTTCCTTGGTCATTTGTATTAGTGTCTCAGACACCATCAAGGAATTCTTCCTAGACCTGATAGAGTTTCTCATACTATAGCTTCAAGACATTTACATTTGATATGTTTAAGCCTAGAGTTTTCAAACTTACTGACTTTCTTTCTGTTAATTGCCTATCCTGATTTATTCCCAATTGTCTTTATATCTTGGTGTATATGTAGAAAATAACATTGTAATAAGAAATAATATTTGTATAGCATACTAAACTAAAAGGATGAAGCAGCTCATTGGCCTTTAGTGACCAGCCCAGGGTTTTCTGGCAGCTCTAGGCCCTACCTATCCATACCACCTGGACACTCGAGGCCCTGTTCCTATCCTTTGCCCATTTTCCTGGAGTTTCTCTCTCTCTCTCTCTCTCTCTCTTTTTTTTTTTTTTTGCTGAATTATAGGAGTTTCTGGTATATTCCAGATATTAATCCCTTGGCAGTTTTTCAAGTTGCAAATCTTCTTCCTGTCATCCTCTTATTTTTTTAATGGTTTCATTTAATCTGAAAAAAAGACTTCATGGACAAAAAAGTAAAAGAAGAAAAGCTCTAGAGATACAGGCTGTGAACAGGGCAAACATGGTTATCGTTCCCTAATTATATTGAAATTATTTTCAAGACATATATCAAATCTCTTGTCAGACTTCCAGTCAAAACAGTATATGATATCTGTAGAGAGTCAGAGCTGAATGGGGCCCTGTTGTAAATCTTTTGTGATATATACATTTTATAGATAGAGTCACCGAGGTCCAGGTTTGCATAGGGCTTTCCCTAAAGGTTTTTTTTTTTCTCAATATAATTCACATTGTATTTTTTATTTGTATTATTTATTTTTAATTGATCCAGAGGTTCTTTGGTTAATCTTATTTCCCACAAGTCTTTGGAATCTTCTCTGGAGGTCATGATTTTGATTTGTATCTCATATAAGGCACTTATTTTAACTCACTGTATTAGATTTAGACTTTTAGATCAACCCTGAGGATTTAGGAACAGTAAAATTAATAGTCAACCGTCTTTGCCTATTACCATGGCAATATAGCAGGGCTAATTCATGCTGATTGTGATTGATTTGATAACTCCCACAGTACTGCCTTCACATTCATGCTCACTTTACTCCTAAGAGAGGTGAGGCTCTCAGAAACTACTTTTGCTCAGTTAGTTCATTCACACCTACTGCCATATCACCTTATTCTCTCTTACCATTCAGATGGAGCTAAAAGGTGTTTGAAGCATGCTTGACAGTAAGATCCATAGACCCCTTCTGCTCCCTTTGCCTTGTGACAAGCCTTCAGAGGTCCTCTGGAACTTCTCTTCTTCAGGAAGAAGAAGACAACAACCCTGGTATTGCACCATTCTTCATGGTGTTGCTTTTCAGGCCCCTCTCTGCCCTGTCTATTTCCTTCTGGCTCTGTATCCTTTTCTTCATGTTTCTCTGAAAACAGGGCTCAGAATTGAATGATGCTCCCCTGCAGTAGTGTGATGGCCTTTCTATTACTTCTCTCATTCCACCTTCTCAGTCTGTTTCCCCTTTATCCCTAACTTAAAATGGCATTAGGTTTTTTTTTTTTGAAAGTCATATTCCACTACCAACTCATCTTAAACTTATACGTCATTAAAAATGAGTGGATGAGAAGAAACAAAGATTGACTGACCCCTAATCAAAGTGCTATTCATTGTTTTTGTGGAAAATTTGATAAAGTCACTAAGTCAGCCAAAGAGGGAGTGAAAAATAAAATCAAGACTCAGAGAACTAGTCAACCTTCCTGGCCTTTCTCCCCTCAGAAGCCTAGGCAGTTGGATGAAATAGGGGCTAGGGATGACATTTACGGGTTCTCTGGCTACTCCTATATCCTTAGGTCCCTNGTTTTTGTGGAAAATTTGATAAAGTCACTAAGTCAGCCAAAGAGGGAGTGAAAAATAAAATCAAGACTCAGAGAACTAGTCAACCTTCCTGGCCTTTCTCCCCTCAGAAGCCTAGGCAGTTGGATGAAATAGGGGCTAGGGATGACATTTACGGGTTCTCTGGCTACTCCTATATCCTTAGGTCCCTTTTAAAAATTTCCTTTGTAAGGACGTGTGTGTGCTAAGTCACTTCAGTTATGTCCGACTCTTTGTGACTCTATGGACCATAGCCCATCAAGCTCCTCTGTCCATGGGATTCTCCAGGCAAGAATACTGGAGTGGGTTGCCAGGCCCTCCTCCAGGGTATCTTCTCAACTCAGGGATCAAACCCACGTCTCTTATGTCTCCTGCATTGATAGACAGTTTTTTTTACCTCTAGAGTCACCTGGGAAGCCCAATAAGAGCAGTTTCTATTATTTGTAATCCCTTCAGCAAGTCATGTGTCTTAAACACCAGGGATGGAGAATTTAAGAAGACATTGGATTCTCCTCCTTTCCGTGATAATATTATGTTCAAGGCAATCTTTTCAAGGGTGTATTTTCTTTATATTCTCTGGCAAAGACTTTTTTTCTTATTTTTAATCATAAAGACACAGTGACACCATATTTTAGTCTACTTCTTAACATTATACCATAAACATATCTCCATGTTACAAGATAGCCTTTCTGATGTTAATGGCTGTGTGATATTCCATTAAGCTAAATGCACCATAATATATTTATTTATAAGCTAGAATTAAATTTAAAGAAAAACAGTTAACAGTACACTCTAGGGCCCTACCATCCTATGGGTAGTTGCATTTCTCCTAATATATAATTTTATATTCCCTTGTTACAGCACATTCCATTCCTATATAATGTAATATAAAGAAAATGGTATCCTTGAAAAAGGTAATGGATAGCATATTAAGGGAGTTAGGAAGCCATTCTGAGACCTCTGTCTCTTTCTTTTTCAGACCTCCACTTTTTTTTCCCCATTTCTGTTGTATTCCATACTCATGTTAAGATATAGCATCCTTGCTGCACTTTTAAGGAATTGATGGTAATTTGTCAGTTCCCTGAGATGTTTCAAATGGGAGCAGTAAACAAAACTATTAAGTATTTCATGAGCTGGTTTATCAGGGGATGAATGAGTTGTCCAGGCTGACTTCTTCTGTTTCCTGTCACTCACTAGTACTTACTACTAACCCAAAGTGACATGCTAATGTAACATTGTTACCATTTTTTCCAGTTATACTCACAAGCCTACTTTAGGGTAAAAAAGTGGGAGCAGAGGTGAATCGGTCTCTGTCCCTTGCCTAATGTCAAAATGGAAAAGTTCCTGCCAGGTGATATGCTCACTGATTTTCTTGCTTTACTGTAGCTAAGACACTTCCAAAGGTGTTAAGAGTGAAAAAGAGAGAGTGGGGAGAAAAGGGAGGAAAATAGAGATAAGGAAACTAGGAGTTAGGTATTAGTCAGAGAGGAACCTTCAGGAATTTATTACCTCTCTTCCTATTAGTGAAAGAAAGTTTTTGAGGGAAGCAGAATTTGGGAATCTACTTTAGTAAAGAGAATAAAGCTAAAAAGATATTCTGGGAGTAGAGAGTGTCTTCCTCTTGGTCAGGAATTGGATATAAATGAATGTAGGACATCTTGAGCATAGTAGTCAGGGAGGGCATGAGCCATTAATTAAATAAATGTCAACACAGGCACAAACTATTAATTTGCAAATTGTTAAGACACTTACTTATTAATGGCTGAATTGGAGGGTAAGAAGATAAAAGAGAAGTGAGATTTTGGTAGGAGTTGGTAACGGGCATTGAAACCAGGGATGAGAATCTTCCTGGAGTAGCCTAGATGCCTTAACTGCAAACTGTGTTAGAGACAAAATGGAGTTAGGGCCAGAAGTGATAAGTCATTCACCATAATGCTTCTCATTAGGGGCTCAACAGATGTTATAAAAATCACATTTAGCTTTCAGATAAAAGCAAGTGGGCATAATTCATTCTCACCAGAATTTTTACATGCTAATGATTTCTAATGAAGACCATTACTATTAGTTAAAAATGTGCACTGGGAAGTTCAGAATGAAAAACTGTGTTTGTTTGTTTGTTCCCTTTGCCCTGACTTACAATGTGTTCTGAGTCTGATTGTGTTATCTCAGTTCTCTTATCAGACTAAGAATTTCTTTCATTGATTCCTTTTTTATTAGTGGCTAGCTGTATTAATTCATCCATTTATTCATAAATGTGTCCTAAACACTTACCTTGTTGAAAACACCATGCCTGGGCGCCTGTGGGCTTGCTCACTAAGCTCATCCAAACAATCTCTCCTGACCAGCTACTGACCAGATGACTACAACATTCACTTTAAGAATGGTTTGGTTTTGTCTGTTCCTTTTTGGGAAGTTTTCCTACCAGAGCTTTTGGACTGGTCCTACAAGAAATAGAACATTAGAGTTGTGAATCAATTCAGCTAACCCAATAGCTACTAAAGCGAGTGAAATTATTTGTGTTTAACCAGATTCTGAGAAAGAATCCTATCACTTTTGGGGGTCCTTGTCATAGAGAATGGTGGGCAAAGCTCTATGCTCTGGAATCTTTGCACTCTGGAGACCTTTCCTTAAGATTCAGCTTTCCTAATTATTCACTGATTGAGTGACTTCCTTTTTTAAACCCAATTTTCTTGTATGAAAAATAGAAATGATTATTTCCTGTTTACATCATGGAACTGAAATAAGGCTCCCAAATGCTTAAGAAGTGGTAAAACCCTCAGGGAATGAAGGGCATCCTCATACTGGACTTTTACTTTTTCTGCAGGGCTACCTGAAACAATGCCGGAAGAGAAGGGACATGTTCAGTGATGAGCAACTGAAGGTGATCTTTGGGAATATTGAAGACATCTACAGGTTTCAGATGGGCTTTGTAAGAGACCTGGAGAAACAGTACAACAATGATGACCCCCATCTCAGTGAGATAGGACCCTGCTTCCTGGAGCACGTAAGCATCTTCCCCTTTGGGTAGGGTTTTGAGAGACGTTTGGAATCCATGCAAGGAGTCTCTGAGCTATCTGGTTCTGCTCAGCTGCTTTGTCCCACAGTAGTGGATGGATTCCTCTCTGACCTTGATGTTCACCCCCTTGATAACTTGGAAAAATACGATGACTTGACCAAGGACTCTCTTTCTTTATTGTTCCCCTCTCTTTTTCTCCTTTTCCAGATAGTTACCAGTAGGATTTTTCTTCAAGTTCTCTTTTCTGTTCCTATTGGGCTCAGTTTCCATGGGACCCAACATTTTGGGAGGGACTATGAACATATTCACATATTCCAGGAGTCTGAGAAATAGGAAAGACTATGGTCACCATGAAAGTGGACCCCTGCAAGGCATTTAGGGGAGAACACTATGGTAGGGGAATTGACTTGTGTAGGAAAAGGGGCCACATGACTTAAGAGAAAGGAGCACTAGAAACAGGGAAGTGAGGATGCAAGCCATAAGGACTGTCTTGATAACTGGGTAAGTTCCTTACGTTCTTTGGGCTTCTTCACAGGGATTTAAGAAGGTTTCACTTTATACTTCTATGGTTCTCTAATATCCTTTTGGATCTTATTCACAGGTAACCTAGTTTTGACAACTTTTCTCCCCCTTTTTATAAAATATTTATTTTTTAAAAGATAACACATTCATGTGGTATAAAATTCAAATGACACATGGAAGTATGCAGCTGAAAGTAAGTCTTCTTACAGATTTTCCTACTTAGACTGTGGGAATTTATGTTGGGGCTATAGCCTTAAGGCAACCCCTATGTTCAGTGATTTTCTGGAAATCCCAGGACTCAGCATATAGTCATACTCATGGTTATGATTTAATACAACTAAAGGATACAAAGTGAAATCACCAAAAGGAAAGGTGTATGGAACAAAGTCTGAAGGAAACCAGGTATAAATTTTCAGAGTCCTCTCCCAGTGGAGTTATACAGGGTGTAATTAATTTCCTTTACAATGAGTTATGACAGCACATGTGAAATGTTGTCTACCAGGGAAAATTATTAAGGACTCAGTGCCCAAAATGTCTATGGGAGACTGGTCATGTAGGCACTCTTTGCTTAGTGTGTACCAAAATTCCAGACTCACAGAAGGAAAGCAGATCTTCAGCATAAACCCGTGTTCATACAAATAGTTTAGGCACAGTGAACCATTCTTGTCAGGGAATGGTGAAAACCCTTTTGAGATCCAAATTCCAAGATGCCAGCCAAGGGCCAACCTTTCAAGTAGGCCTTTTTAGGGATAGCAGTCTCAGGCCTGATATGTTAAGTCCTTTTTTTTTTTTTTTAACAGCTTTAAACTGATTCAGTCATTCCATAAAACACCTGGGTAGTATTTACCAAAGTTAAGCATGTTTACGACTTACTGGTTTCATTTGTGAGAATATATCCCAGAGAAATTCTCAGAGGTCCATGAGAAAGGGAACATTTACAAGGCTGTTGATAACATGGCAGTGTTATGTCATCAAGTGCAGTTAGATGCAGCTTAGGTATTTATCACCAGGGCATGGATGTGAAACATATGAGGAATACTTACTCTGGGTTAACATGTAGTAAGAAATAACAAGACTAGATGTGTGTACCCAATAGCAATGTGTGTGAATATCATAAATATAGTATTGAGTTGGGAATGTAGAATGTGGAATACTGACTCTCAATTAGAGTCTACCCTTTGCCTTGTAGAATGCTTAACAGAATACCTATTAAGCATTTCCTATCTACTGGAGGTCAGTAGCAACGCTTTCAGTTGTGACAAATGAAAATGTCTCCAGATGTTGTCAAATGAACCACTAATCTATTGAAATGATCTTATGCTTTTACCCTGTAATCTGTTAACATGGTGATTTAGATTAAATAATTTTCATATATTAAATGAGCATTGCATTGCTGGGATAAATGCTAGCTAATCACGGTGTATTATCCTTCTTTTTTATTATTTTATTTTATTTATTATTATTATTTTTTTACTTTATTGTATTGGTTTTGCCACACAACATGGGTCGGACATGACTGAGCAACTTCACTTTCACTTTTCACTTTCCTGCATTGGAGAAGGAAATGGCAAC
>SJYA01003268.1:5174-45216 GCA_006410615.1 Neotragus moschatus
GAACTTATAGACTAGTGGAGGGAGGCAGACAATGGACAGAATAGCTAGTTAATGAATAAACAAGCAAGATTAAAAACTATGATTTCAGAGATGTGCTATGAAAGAAAATAATGAGATATAATGAAAAAAATGATTGGGGGGTCACTTAAGTCGGTCAGGCTTCTGTGAGGAGATTACTTTTGAGTTGAGATCTGAAAGTTAAGAACAAGCCAACAGAGACAAAAGCTATGGACAATAATATTCCAGGCAGGTTAATAAGTATAAGGCCTGAGGAGAGCAAGTACTTGTCATGTTGGAGAATCTCAGTGTGGTGGAAGTGCAGTGAAGAGGAAGAATAGGTGAGGAGATCTGAAAGGTAAGCAGACCTTTTAAGAAATAAAAAAAATTGAAACAAAATTTGTGTTTATTAATATATTTTCTTTTCTTATTTTTAATCTCTCTCATCCCACTCCCACCCTTTAGATTTCTTTTTTTTTTATTCTTCTATAAGTATCACATGTAGACTTGAATGAGCATATGTCCCTTCATGATAGGGCAACTGTCCTTTTAGCATGTGTGCTACCTAATGTTGATCTGGATTTTATTCTGAGTGTTAGGAGGAAGCTATTGGGAAGTGTAAGAAGAGACATTTGATTTATCTTGTAAGATGATTACTTCAGCTACTGGGTGGAGTTCAGATTGTAAGAGACAAGAGTGGAAGTAGGGAGGTCAGTTGGTATGGAGTTGCATCAGTCCGAGAGTGTCTTTTTTTCTGGCTTTATTTTTTAATTAACTTATTTTAATTGTGTAATAATATTGTGTAAGTATAAGATGAAGCAGGAGGAGAAGGGAATGACAGAGGATGAGATGGCTGGATGGCATCACCAACTCAATGGACATGAGTTTGGGTGAACTCCAGGAGTTGGTGATGGACAGGGAGGCCTGGCGTGCTGCATTTCATGGGGTCAGAAAGAGTCAGACATGACTGAGCGATTGAACTGAGATGTACTTACACAATATTATTACACAATTAAAATAAGTTAATTAAAAAATAAGCTAGGAAAAAAAATGACACTCTTGGACTGATGCAACTCCATACCAGGCAAACCATTCAATATCACAGTGATCCAAGTCTACGCCCCAACCAGTAACGCAAAAGAAGCTGAGGTTGAATGGTTCTATGAAGACCTACATGACCTTTTAGCACTAACACCCCTGAAAGATGTCCTTTTCAATATAGGGGACTGGAATGCAAAAGTAGGAAATCAAGAAACACCTGGAATAACAGGCAAATTTGGCCTTAGAGTACAGAATGAAGCAGGGCAAAGGCTAACAGAGTTTTCAAATACCCTCTTCCAACAACACAAGAGAAGACTCTACACATGGGCATCACCAGATAGTCAACACTGAAGACAGATTGATTATATTCTTTGCAGCCAAAGATGGAGAAGCTCTATACAGTCAGCAAAAACAAGACTGGGAGCCGACTGTGGCTCAGATCAAGAACTCCTTATTACCAAATTCAGACTCAAATTGAAAAAAATAGGGAAAACCACTAGACCATTCAGATATGANTGAAGGCAGGAGGAGAAGGGGACGACAGAGGATGAGATGGCTGGATGGCATCACCAACTCAATGGACATGAGTTTGAGTAAGCTTCAGGAGTTGATGATGGACAGGGAAGGCTGGCGTGTTGCAGTCCATGGGGTCACAAAGAGTCAGTGACCCCATGGACTGAGTGACTGAACTGAATCTATGTCAACGGAGGCAATAATTTATAATGGCAAGCGGGCTGTCTCTTCAATAAGTAGTGCCTGGAAAACTGGACAGCTACATGTAAATGAATGAAATGAGAACACTCCCTAACACCGTGCACAAAATTAAAATTTAAACTAAATGTAAAGCCAAATACTGTAAAACTCTTAGAGGGAGACAAAGGCAGAACACTCTCTGACATAAATCACAGCAAGATCGTTTTCAATCCACTTCCTAGAGTAATGAAAATAAAAACAAAAATAAAGAAATGAGGCCCTGTGTGATCCAGCAATCCCACTCCTGGGCATATATGTGGAGAAAACCATAATTCAAAAACCGTCATGCAGGCCAATGTTCATCGTAGTGCTGTCTAAATAGCCAGGACATGGAAGCAGACAAATGGATAAAGAAGATGTGGTATGTATATACAGTGGAATATTACTCAGCCATAAAATGGAATGAAATAATGCCATTTGATTTGCAGCAACGTGCAGAGACCTACAGATTGTCCTACTGAGCGAAGTAAGTCAGACAGAAAAAGACAAATGTCATATGAAATTGTTTGTGTGTGGAATATTAAAAAATGATACAAGTGAGCTTATTTACAGAACAGAAATAGAGTCACCGATGTAGAAAACTAACTCATGGCTACTGGCGGGACAAAGGGTGAGGAGGAGGGGGATAAATTGGGAGATTGGGATTGATATATGCACACTACTATATATAAAATAGATGGCTAATATGGACCTACTGTATAGCACAGAGAACTCAGCACTCTGTAATGAGCTATATGGGAAAATTATCTAAAAGAGAGTGGAGATGTAGGTATATGTATGACTGCTTCACTTTGCTGTACACCTGAAAATAACACAACATTGTAAATCAACTATACGCCAATAAAAATTTAAGAAATAAATAAATAGATAAAAGATGTGCCCAAGAGGGAAAGAAACAAAATGACAAATGGCAGGACAACTTTGTAACATTAAAAATAAAGAAAATATTACTAAGAGTTAATTCAAAAGAGAAGTGCTCAAGGACAAAAAGCTTTCCACCGTTTCTCCTAACTACTTAAGACATAATTTTCAAAAGTTCTACTATATAAAATAAACACAGTGACCTGAATTGAAATGGGATAGTGCAGAACTAGGGAAACTAGTGATCAAGAGCACAGCAATACAGATTCAATCAATATTAGAAATAGGGACAGGGCTGATAGTTAAATGGCTACCAAGGTTAAAGGCTGGAGATAAATGCAGTGACTAATAGAAGGAAACATCTAAAGAGTTTAGAGAAAACAATAGTTATTGAAGAGAGAAGTACAAGAACATAAGGATAATTTATTTCCTCAAAATAGGGAGTGCAAACAGAAAGGAAATGTTAGAGAAAAGTATCCAGAAGACATGGAAGCAATTCCTACAATAATAAAAGGAATGACAAAAGACTATTCGGTTTAGTCAGACTGCCGTTTGTGTAAACATAAAGTTAAGTCAAGGAATCCAGCACCCATGAAGCCACAGGGCTATTCACCACTGCAGAGATGGAGTGTGCAATATACTGTGAGTGAGTGAGTGAAAGTCATGCAGTCATGCCAGACTCTTTGCGACCCCATAGACTGAAGAGTCCGTGGAATTCTCCGGACCAGAATACTGCAGTGGGTAAACTTTCCCTTCTCCGGGGGATCTTCCCAACCCAGGGATCGAACCCAGGCCTCCCTCATTGCAGGCAGCTTCTTTACCACCTGAGCTCCCAGAGAAGCCCAAGAATACTGGAGTGGGTAACCTATCCCTTCTCCAGCAGATCTTCCCCACCCAGGAATTGAACCGGGGTCTCCTGCATCACAGGTAGATTCTTTACCAGCTGAGTTACCAGGGAAGCCCTGGTATTACCAGGGAGCAATATGCTATGTACAGGTTCGAATATGGAAATAAGCTCAAACAAGAAGATACATGACAGTTGCCATCGAGAGACAATAATTTGAATCTTGACAGTACAAATTCCACATAAGCAATGTGAAGGAAGCAAAGAAATCACAGAAAACATCTTTCATATGTGCGTGTGAATCCGTACTATAATGTTTAATCAAGAAGATATAGTTTGATATGTAATCATAACACAATGTACATGTATATCAAATCATCACGTTGTGCATCTTTAAAACATACATTTTTGCTTTGTCAATTATGCCTCAATTAAACTGGAGGAGGGGGAAGGATAAAGAGTGGGCTGTTTTGTGTAGTGGTACTTCAGATATGGGTATTTGTATATTAAAAAAAAAAAAAAAACAACTGTGTCTATTGGTAACCATGCTGTGCTGCATACTTAAAAGTTTGCTAAGAGTATACATCTTACGCTGTGTTCTTATCACAAAAATCAATCAATGTAGTTCACTATATTAACAGAATAAAAGAGAAGAGCTAAATGATTTCAAGAGGAAAAAAAAGAAAGAAAAAGAAAAGAAACTGTGATCTGTACTCTCCACTTAGAGAAATGCGATTCTGAGGTTTCTTGTGGCATGTGTAATTCAGTTAGGAAGCAATTTGGTTTAAAACCAATATCCTAATTTTTCAGACTAAATCGTTTATGTTGGTGACCACTAAAAGACATGACCAAACAAATACATTAGAAACATAGATTTCAATTGGTGAAATTGTCAGGGACTCTTTCTGAAATGTGTGTATGGTGTGTTAGCAGGTGATATATATAACAAGCCATGTTTTAAATATTCTCTTTATGTTTCTAACATGTACGTGTGTGTGTGTGTGTTTTCTTTTGACAGGATGGAAGAAGAACAACAATGGGAAAATTCCAGGTTACCTCAGAATAAAAAGAAGTTAGTGGAACACACCAAACGGAGATATGTCAAGCCCATGGCACCTTATCAGATTGACAGAAAAGCAAAAACCTCTTCTTCGTGTGATATAGATCAGAAGAGATTCAAATGTGAATGCTGCTACTGCCTGAGATATATGGGGAACACTTCTGGAATCTCAACGGGGAGAAAAGCAACCTCTCATTCTTCCTCCTGGGATGAACTAATACAAGAACTTAGTAACCTGATGCTCAACTCTGGCTCCATCCAACCCCCTCTTCTACAAGAACGGGTGCAGGAAAAAGAGAAGAGCCCAAAACAGAGGCAGCAGAAAAACAAAAGAATGTCTCAGAGGCTCCTAAAAGAATGGAAAAACTAAATCTAAGACTTTCATCTTAGATCCAGAATAGAGGGGGTCATGAAAGCCAACACTGCCAACCTCTTGGGCAGAATCCTTTTGGGAACATGGTCAGGGAGAAGAACAGGATCCAGCCTTGTGACGAGGAATCTTATCAGCTTGTGATCCAATCCAGCTCCAGGAATGTAGCAATCTTTCCTCTAGTAATTTTAGGGCCACCTTAGGGCATGCTTGGAGGAGTTCCTCCATGGCAAGGGCAACTAGATAACAATGGTTCTGTAGTCTGCATAATACTGTCCCCATGGTGCAAGCCATCACTTGTCCTCCTTGGGTTTCCTTTCCTCCCTTACCTCATCACCAATGATGTATAAAACATCTATGTGGTGTTTCTGGCTTGTTTTTTAAATGCGTCCTGTCAATTTTATTGGCTGAATCCCAGAAGAAGCACTAGATCTGATGGGATATGTGTGTGGGTGTGTGTGGCTGTTGCTTTTTTGTTTCTGTTTAACATTTTTTAAATCATGCATGCACAGGAAGTTGCAAAGATAGTGCAGGAAGGTCCCATGCACCCTTCACCCAATCTCCCCTCAAGATGCTTAATAGCTCATATATCCCCCAAGATAGTTATATCTTGCATTACTATAATACCACTTCAATACCAGTAAACTGGCATTGGTACAAAGCATGTGTATGGTTCTATGTCACTTTTTTCATATGTGTGGGTTTGTGTAGCCACTGCTGTAATCAAGATGCAAAACTGTCCAATCACCACAAAGATCTTCCTCCTGTTATCCCTTTATAGTCATATCCACTACCCTCCCTGGCACCATCCCTAAGTTTGGGCAACCATTATACTGTTCTCCATTGAGACTATTACGTAAAAAGGAGTCATGCACTATGTGACCTTTCAGGTGGAATTCTTCCAGTCAGCATAATGCCCTTGAGGTACATACAAGCTGTGTGTATCAAAAGTCCACTCCTTTCTACTCCTGTGTAGTAGTCTGTGGTATGGATGTGCCATAGTTCCTGTAGCCATACACGTGTTGGTGGACATTTTGGTTTCCAACTTTTTTCTATTACAGATAAAGCTGTAGGGATTCCCTGGTAGCTCAGTGGTAAAGAATCTGCCTGCCAATGCAGGAGACACACAGGTTTGATCCCTGATCCAGGAAGATCTAAAATCTTGAGGAGCAACTTAAGCCCATGCCCCACAACCATTGAGTCTGTGCCCTGGAGCCCGGGAACCAAAACTACTGAGTCTAAGTGCTGCTACTGAGTCTAACTACTGAAGACCACACGCCCTAGAGCCTGTGCTCTGCAATGAGAGAAGCCACAGCAATGAGAAGCCTGTGTACCACAACTAGAGAGTAGTCCCTGCTCTCTGCAACTAGAGAAAAGTCCATGCAGCAACAAAGACTCGGTACAGTCAAAACCAAATGCATAAATATATTTATACAAAAAGGAGCAGTCCCAAGATGGCAGAGGAATAGGACAGGGATATCACTTTCTCCCCCAGAAATCCATCAAAAGATCATTTGAATGTTGAGCAACCTCCACAAAACAACTTCTCAACGCTGGCAGAGGACTCCAGACGCCCAGTAAGGCAGCCCAATCTCTTGAACAGCAGGTAGAACAGAATATAAAAGACAAAAACAGAGACAAAAGATTTAGGGATGGAAACCTGTCCCAGGAAGGGGGTTGTGAAGGAGAAGAAGTTTCCACACTGTAGGAAACCCTCTCACAGGCATGTCTGTGGGGAGTTTTGGAATCTCAGAGGCAACATAACTGGGAGGGGGAAAAAAAAAAAAAAAGCCCACAGAATACATGCCTAACTGCAACTTCCAGCGGAGAAGTGGCCCAGAGGCTTTCGTCTGCCACCAGCAAGCGGGGGCTGGGCAGGGAGGTGCAGGCAGCATCATCGGTCCTTAGGGTAACAACCAGGCCTGAATGCCATGAGAACAATCTGAGGGAACTAATGTGAGATAGCAACTCAAACCGTGGAATCACCAGAGAGATTAAAAGAAAGAAAGAAAGAAAGAAAGAAAGAAAGAAAGAAAGAAAGAAAGTTTCCCATGAAAGTCACTTCACGGTCACCCCTGGTGCACTCACAGAACAAAGGATTGAATGAATACCAAAGGAGAGGAAGCCTGCTGCTGTATAGGACCCTCCCTCCCCAGAAGCAGATGAATTAAGGGATGTCTCCTGCATTGTAGGCAGATTCTTTACCAACTGTGCTATCAGAGGCCAACACTAGGGCAAACTGGTATTACACAAAATAAAAAGGATGACCATGGAATTCTGAGATAAAATAATTTGGAGGTACAGTGTATGTAAACCACAGTATTGTCTGCACCAATAGGCTCACTGATATAAGAAGATATCTGTTTGTGTGTGTGTAAAAGACAGAGAATTAAAATGTACATAGGGATAGACTTAAAAGTGTCAAATTATGTGACCAGAATAGATGCTTTGATGCGCTATTTATCCCCAGAAACTGCAGTTCAGCTATTACTTGAATAGCTTCCAGGTCACATAGATCTTCTAAATTGAAGAGTGATGTGTTCCACCCAGGAGTCTGATGTAAGGCCTGCCCTTCCAATCTTCAAGCTCTGCAGTTCTCCAAGCTATCAGATGTTGTCCTTCTTAACCATGCTTAGCTTCAGATTCGTCATCAGGATAATAAGAATAGGCATAATCCACTATATGGATACTGTGTGGTTTAAATGAGATAAAGCACATGGGCACCTTTTACATATTCAATAAATGGTAGCACATTATTGGCTCTGCCACGTGACAGTTAGATGTTACACAGGTGTTCATCTCAGTGAGAAAATAACTCATAAAGGCTTATCTAGGCTGATTTGGGGAGTCACTGTTAAGACGTGAAATATCACTGATGTCACATACTCCATAGTAAAATGTCAGAAAAAAACCGTGTGGAAATTTCTACCATTTTCTCGAAGCTGTTCTATGGGTGAGAGCTTTCAAAGATGGTGGAGGAGTAGGAGGACATGGAGTTCATCTCTCCCACAAACATGTCAAGAATATACCTACACAGAGTCAGGATGAAGGAATAAGAGAATATAGAATGCATTGCTCTTCACAAGTACATTAAGAATACTTCTACAAATGAAACAGTTCTCACAGAGCACCTACTGAATGCTAGCAGAGGACTTCAGACACATAAAATGAAACACACACACACACACACACACACACACNAAAAGTGTCAAATTATGTGACCAGAATAGATGCTTTGATGCGCTATTTATCCCCAGAAACTGCAGTTCAGCTATTACTTGAATAGCTTCCAGGTCACATAGATCTTCTAAATTGAAGAGTGATGTGTTCCACCCAGGAGTCTGATGTAAGGCCTGCCCTTCCAATCTTCAAGCTCTGCAGTTCTCCAAGCTATCAGATGTTGTCCTTCTTAACCATGCTTAGCTTCAGATTCGTCATCAGGATAATAAGAATAGGCATAATCCACTATATGGATACTGTGTGGTTTAAATGAGATAAAGCACATGGGCACCTTTTACATATTCAATAAATGGTAGCACATTATTGGCTCTGCCACGTGACAGTTAGATGTTACACAGGTGTTCATCTCAGTGAGAAAATAACTCATAAAGGCTTATCTAGGCTGATTTGGGGAGTCACTGTTAAGACGTGAAATATCACTGATGTCACATACTCCATAGTAAAATGTCAGAAAAAAACCGTGTGGAAATTTCTACCATTTTCTCGAAGCTGTTCTATGGGTGAGAGCTTTCAAAGATGGTGGAGGAGTAGGAGGACATGGAGTTCATCTCTCCCACAAACATGTCAAGAATATACCTACACAGAGTCAGGATGAAGGAATAAGAGAATATAGAATGCATTGCTCTTCACAAGTACATTAAGAATACTTCTACAAATGAAACAGTTCTCACAGAGCACCTACTGAATGCTAGCAGAGGACTTCAGACACATAAAATGAAACACACACACACACACACACACACACACACAATCTGGAAGGATAAAAGAAAGGAAAAAAGAAAAGGGAAGGGATCAGAATCCCTGGGGGTGGGGAGCTGAAGGAGAGGAGGGCTTCCTACACTCAAGAAAGCACCCTCATATTCAGGAAGATCACCAGGGACTTTGGGAGATAGGGGTATCAGAGGGGAACACAGCAGCCAATCTGTGGAAGACAAGGCAGACCAAGACCTATGCCATTGTGTGCCATAGCTTTGTGCACTCCAGGTTGAGCTGTGTGTCTGCTGGTGAAGAGGAAGGCTGGGTGCTGGAAAGTGAGGCTTGGAGAGCGGAGCCAGGGTAGGGTTAGCAGTTGGCGGTGTTTCTGGGTCTTCATCCTAGAGAAATGAAAACTGATATTCACAGAAAACCTGTACACTGTGGTTCGTTGCAGCTTTATTTTTTCTTCATTGTTTATTATGAATTTTTTCAATTAATTTATTTCAGTTCAGTTCAGTCACTCAGTCATGTCTGACTCTTTGCGACCCCATGAACTGCAGCATGCCAGGCCTCCCTGCTCCCGGAGTCTACACAAACCCATGTCCATCAAGTCGGTGATGCCGTCCAACCATCTCATCCTCTGTAGTCCCCTTCTCCTCCTGCCCTCAATCTTTCCCAGCATCAGGGTCTTTTTAAATGAGTCAGCTCTTCGCATCAGGTGGCCAAAGTATTGGAGTTTCAGCTTCAACATCAGTCCTCCCAATGAACACCCAGGACTGATCTCCTTTAGGATGGACTGGTTGGATCTCCTTGAAGTCCAAGAGACTCTCAAGAGTCTTCTTCAACACCACAGTTCAAAAGCATCAATTCTTCTGCACTCAGCTTTCTTTATAGTCCAACTCTCACATCCATACATGACCACTGAAAAACTATAGCCTCGACTAGATGGACCTTTGTTGGCAAAGTAATGTCTCTGCTTTTTAATATGTTGTCTAGTTTGGTCATAACTTTCCTTTCAAGGAGCAAGCATCTTTTAATTTTATGGCTGCAATCACCATCGGCAGGGATTTTGGAGCCCCCCAAAATAAAGTCAGCCACTGTTTCCACTGTTTCCCCATCTATTTGCCGTGAAGTGATGGGACCAGATGCCACGATCTTCGTTTTCTGAATGTTGAGCTTTAAGCCAACTTTTTCACTCTCCTCTTTCACTTTCATCAAGAGGCTCTTTTAATTGGAGGCTAATTACTTTACAATATTGTGGTGGTCTTCACCATACATTGACATGAATCAGCCACAGGTGTACATGTGTCCCCCCAGCTTAAAATCCCCTCCCAACTCCTCCCCCACCCCATCCCTTTGGATTGTCCAAGAGCACCAGTCTTGAGTGCCCTGCTTCATACATCAAACTTGCGCTGCTCATCTATTTTACATATGGTTATATACATTTTCAATGCTATTCTCTCATATCGTCTCACCCTTGCCTTCTCCCACATAGTCCAAAAGTCTGTTCTTTATCTCTGTGTCTCTTTTGATGTCTTGCATATAGGGTCATTGTTACCGTCTTTCTAAATTCCATGTACATGCATTAATATACTGTATTGGTGTTTCTCTTTCTGACTTCCTTCACTGTGTATAATAGGCTCCAGTTTTATCCATCTCATTAGAACTGACTCAAATGCATTCTTTATTATAGCTGAGTAATATTCCATTGTGTATATGTACCACAACTTCCTTATCTATTCATCTGTCGATGGACATCTAGATTGTTTCCATGTCTTAGCTATTGTAAACAGTGCTGAAATGAACATTGGGGTATATCTGTCTCTTTCAATTCTGGTTTCCATGGTGTGTATGCCCAGCAGTGGGATTACTGGGTCATATGGCAGCTCTATTTCCAGTTTGTGAAAGGAATCTCCACACTGTTCACCATAGTGGCTGTACTAGTTTGTATTCCCACCAACAGTGTAAGAGGTTTCCTTTTTCTCCACACCCTCTCCAGCGTTTATTGTTTGTAGTCTTTTTGATGGCAGCCATTCTGACCAGCGTGAGATGGTACCTCATTGTGGTTTTAATTTGCATTTCTCTGATAATGAGTGATGTCGAGAATTTTTTCATGTGTCTCTTTGCCATTTGTATGTCTTCTTTGGAGAAATATCTGTTTAGTTCTTTGGCTCATTTTTTGATTGAGTCAGTCGTTTATTTTTCTGTAATTGAGCTGCATGAGCTGCCTATATATTTTGGAGATTAATTCTTTGTCAGTTGTTTCTTTTGCTATTATTTTCTCCCATTCCAAAGGCTGCCATTTAACCTTACTTATAGTTTCCTTTGTTGCACAAAAGATTTTAAGTTTAACTAGGTCCCATTTGTTTACTTTTGTTTTTATTTTCATTAGTCTGGGAGTTGGGTCATAGAGGATCTTACTGTGATTTATATCAGATGGTGTTCTGCCTATGCTTTCCTCTAAGAGTTTTATAGTTCCTTGTCTTATATTTAGATCTTTAATCCATTTTGAGTTTATTTTGTGTGTGGTGTTAGAAAGTGTTCTAGTTTCATTCATTTATAGGTGGTTGACCAATTTTCCCAGTACCATTTGTTAAAGAGATTATCTTTTCCCCATTGTATGTTTTTGCCTCCTTTGTCAAAGATGAGGTGTCCATAGGTGCACAGGTTTATCTCTGGGCTTTCTATTTTGTTCCATTGATCTATATTTCTGTCTTTGTGCCAGTACCATACTGTCTGGATGACTGTAATTTTGTAATATAGTCTGAAGTCAGGCAGGTTGATTCTTCCAGTTCCATTCTTCTTTCTCAAAATTGGTTTGGCTATTCAAGGTTTTGGTGGGTTCATACAAACTGTGAAATTATTTGTTCTTGTTCTGTGAAAAATACAGTTGGTAGCATGATAGGGACTGCATTGAACCTATAGATGGCTTTGGGTAGTATACTCATTTTCACTATATTGATTCTTCCAATCCACGAACATGGTATAGTTCTCTATTTGTGTCATCTTTGATTTCTTTCATCAGTGTCTTATAGTTTTTTATATATAGGTCTTTTGTTTCTTTAGGTAAATTTATTCCTAGGTATTTTATTCTTTTTGTTGAAGTGGTGAATGGGATTGTTTTCTTAGTTTCTCTTCCTGTGTTCTCATTGTTAGTGTATAGGAATGCAAAGGATTTCTGTGTATTAATTTTATGTCTGCAACTTTACTATATTCATTGATTGACTCTAGTAATTTTCTGGTGGTGTCTTTAGGGTTCTCTATGTAGAGGATCATGTCTTCTGCCAACAGTGAGAGTTTTGCTCCTTCTTTTCCAATCTGGATTCCTTTTATTTCTTTTTCTTCTCTGATTGCTGTGGATAAGACTTCTTTATTTATTTATTTATTTTTGCTTTACAATACTGTATTCATTTTGCCATACATTGACAGGCATCACCCACGAGTGTATATAAGCTCCCAATCCCGACCCCCCCTCCCCCTTCCCACCCCACACCGTCTCTCTGGATCATCCCCGTGCATCAGTCCCAAGCATCCTGCATCCTGCATCGAACATGTATGATACAATAAGTGAAACGAATTGCCGGTCTAGGTTGGATAAGACTTCTGAAACTATGTTGAATATTAGTGGTGAGAGTGGGCACTCTTATCATGTTCCTGATTTTAGAGGAAATGCTTTCAATTTTTCACCATTGATGATAATGTTTGCTGTGGGTTTGTCTTATATGGCTTTTATTATGCTGAGGTATATTCCTTCTATGCCTGCCTTCTGGAGAGTTTTTGTCATACATGGATTTTGCATTTTGTCAAAGGCTTTCTATACATCTAGAATCCCAGGGGCGGGGGACCCTCTTGGGCTGCAGTCTCTGGGGTCGCACAGAGTCAGACATGACTGAAGCGACTTAGCAGCAGCAGAAGCAGCAGCATTGAGATATTCATATGGCTCTTATCTTTCAATTTATTTATATGGTGTATTACATTGATTGATTTGCAAATATTGAAGAATCCTTANGGCGGGGGACCCTCTTGGGCTGCAGTCTCTGGGGTCGCACAGAGTCAGACATGACTGAAGCGACTTAGCAGCAGCAGAAGCAGCAGCATTGAGATATTCATATGGCTCTTATCTTTCAATTTATTTATATGGTGTATTACATTGATTGATTTGCAAATATTGAAGAATCCTTACATCCCTGTATAAAGTCCACTTGGTGATGACGTATGATTTTAAAATATGTTATTGGATTCTGCTTGCTAGAATTTTCATGAGGATTTTGCATCTATGTTCATCAGTGATATTGGCCTGTAGATTTCTTTTTCTGTATTGTCTTTGTCTGGTTTTGTTATCAGGGTGATGGTGGCCTCATAGAATGAGTTTGGGAGTTTACCTTACTTTCCAATTTTCTGGAAGAGTTTGAGTAAGATAGGTGTTAGCTCTTCCCTGAATTTTTGGTTCAATTCACCTGGGAAGCCACCTGGTCATGGGCTTTGTTTGTTGGAAGATTTTTGATTACAGCTTTGATTTTTGTGCTTGTGATGGGTCTGTTAATATTTTCTATTTCCTCTTGGTTCAGTTTTGGAAGATTATTTTTTTTCTAAGAATCTGTCCATTTCTTCCAAGTTGTCCATTTTATAGGCATATAATTGTTCATAGCAGTCTCTTATAAGATCTTTCATATTTCTGTATTGTCTGTTGTGGTTTCTCCATTTTCATTTCTAATTTCATTTATTTGATGCTTCTCCCATTTTTTTCTTGATGAGTCTGACTAGTGGTTTGTCTATTTTATTTATCTTCTCATAGAACCAGCTTTTAGTTTTGTTGGTTATTGCTATAGTATCCTTCGTTTCTTTCTCATTTATTTCTTCTCTGATTTTTGTGATTTCTTTCCTTCTACTAACTTTGGGGTTCTTCTCTTCTTCTTTTACCAGTTGCTTAAGGTGTAAAGTTAGGTTGTTTATTTGATGTTTCTCTTGTTTCTTGAGGTAGGTTTGTATTGCTAAGAACCTCCTTCTTAGCACTGCTTTTACTGAATCCCATAGATTTTTTGGTTGTCATGTTTTCATTTTCATTTGTTTCCATGCATATTTTGATTTCCTTCTTGATTTCTTCCATGATCTGCTGGATATTCAGAAGCATGTTTTTACCTTCCATATGTTTGTAATTTTAATATTTTTTTCTTGTAGTTGACATCTAATCTTATTGCATTGTGATTGGAAAAGATGCTTGAAATGATTTAAAATTTTTAAAAATTTACCGAGGCTAGATTTATGGCCCAGGATGTTATCTATCCAAGAGAATGCTCTGTGTGCACTTGAGAAAAAGGTGAGTTCCATTGTTTTTTTTTTTGTTGAATACCCTACAGGTATCAATTAAGTCTAACTGGTCCATTGCATCATTTAGAGCTTGTGTTTCCTTGCTAATTTTCTCTTTCGTTGACCTATCCATAGGTGTGAGTGGGGTATTAAAGTGAAGTGAAGTTGCTCAGCCATGTCTGACCCTTTGAAACTCCATGGACAGTAGCCTGTCAGGCTCCTCCATCCGTGGAATTTTCCAGGCAACAATACTGGAGTGAGTTATTGTTTCCTTCTCCGGGGATCTTCCCGACCCAGGGATCAAACCTGGGTCTCCTGCACTGCAGGCAGACTCTTTACCATATGAGCCTCTACAGAAGCCCAAGTCCCCAACTATTATTGCATTACTATTAATTTCCTCTTTCGTACTTGTTAGCATTTGCCTTATGTATCAAGGTGCTCTTATGTTGGGTGCATAAATATTTATAATTGTTATATCTTCTTCTTTGATTGAGTCTTTGATCATTACATAGTATCCTTCTTTGTCTCTTATCACGGTTTTAATTTCAAAGTCTATTTGATCTGATATGAGTATTGCTACTCCTGCTTTCTTTTGGTCTCTATTTGAATGAAATATCTTTTCCCATNTCCCATGGATAAGAGGAGCCTGGTGGGCTGCAGTCCATGGGGTCGCTAAGAGTCGGACAGGGCTGAGCGACTTCACTTTCACTTTTCACTTTCATGCATTGGAGAAGGAAATGGCAACCCACTCCAGTGTTCTTGCCTGGAGAATCCCAGGGACGGGGGAGCCTGGTGGGCTGCTGTCTATGTGGTTGCACAGAGTTGGACACGACTGGAGCGACTTAGCAGCAGCAGCAGGCTTGTCATAGCTTTTCTTCCAAGGAGCAAGGGTCTGTTAATTTCATGGCTGCAGTCACCATCTACAGTGATTTCGGAGCACAAGAAAATAAAGACTCTCGCTGTTTCCATTGTTTCCTCATCTATTTGCCATGAAGTCATGGGACCAGATGCCATGATCTTCATTTTCTGAATGTTGAGTTTTAAACCAGCTTTTTCACTCTCCTCTTTCACTTTCATCAAGAGGCTCTTTAATTCTGCTTCACTTTCTGCCATAAGGGTGGTGTCATCTGCATATCTGAGGTTATTGACATTTCTCCCGGCAAAGCTGATTCTAGCTTGTGCTTCATCCAGCCCAGCATTTCGCATGAGGTACTCTACACATAAGTTAAACAAGAAAGGTGACAATATACAGCCTTGACGTACTCCTTTCCCAATTTGGAACCAGTGCATTGTTCCATGTCCAGTTCTAACTGTTGCTTCTTGACCTGCATTCAGATTTCTCAGCAGGCAGGTAAGGTGGTCTGGTATTCCCGTCTCTTTAAGAATGTTCTTCAGTTTGTTGTGATCCACACAGTCAAAGGCTTTGGCGTAGTCAATAAAGCAAAAGTAAGTGCTTTTCTGGAACTCTCTTGCTTTTACTACAATCCAACGGATGTCGGCAATTTGATCTCTGGTTCCTCTGTCTTTTCTAAATCCAGCTTGAACGTCTCAGAGTTCACGGTTCACATTCTGCTGAAGGCTGGCTTGGAGGATTTTGAGCGTTACTTTGCTAGTGTGTGAGATGAGTGCAACTGTGTGGTAGTTTGAACATTCTTTGGCATTGCTTTTCTTTGGGACTGGAATGAAAACTGACCTCTTCCAGTCCTGTGGCCACTGCTGAGTTTTCCAAATTTGCTGGCATATTGAGTGCAGCACTTTTACAGCATCATCTTTTAGGATTTAAAATAGCTCAACTGGAATTCCATCACCTCTGCTAGCTTTGTTCGTAGTGATGCTTCCTAAGGCTCACTTGGCTTCATATACCAGGATGTTGGCTCTAAGTGAGTGCTCACACTGTCGTGGTTATCTGGGGCAGAAAGATATTTTTTGTATAGTTCTTCTGTGTATTCTTGCCAACTCTTCTTAATATCTTCTGCTTCTGTCAGGTCCATACCATTTCTGTCCTTTATTGTGCCCATCTTTGCATGAAACATTCCCTTGGTATCTCTAATTTTCTTAAAGAAATCTCTAGTCTTTCCCATTTTATTGTTTTCCTCTATTTCTTTGCATTGATCACTGGGGAAGGCTTTCTTATCTCTCCTTGCTATTCTTTGGAACTCTGCATTCAGATGAGTATGTCTTTCCTTTTCTCCTTTGCCTTTAGCTTCTCTTCTTTTCTCAGCTGTTTATAAGGCCTCGTCAGACAACCACTTTGCCTTTTTGCATTTCTTTTTCTTGGGGATGGTCTTGATCACTGCCTCCTGTGCGGTGTCATGAACTTCTGTCCATAGTTCTTCAGGCACTCTGTCTATCAGATCTAATCCCTTGAATCTATTTGTCACTTCCAATGTATAATTGTAGGGGATTTGATTTAGGTCCTAACTGAATGGTCTAGTGGTTTTCCCTAATTTATTCAATTTCAGTCTGAATTTGGCAATAAGGAGTTCAAGATCTGAGTCACAGTCAGCTCCCAGTCGTGTTTTTGCTGACTGCATAGAGATTCTCTATCTTTGCCTGCAAACAATATAATCAATCTGACTTCAGTATTGACCATCTGGTGATGTCCATGTGCAGAGTCTTCTCTTGTGTTATTGGCAGATGGTGTTTGCTATGACCAGTGCATTCTCTTGGCAAAACTCTGTTAACCTTTCTCCTACTTCATTCTGTACTCCTTGGCGAAATTTGCCTGTTACTCCAGGTATCTCTTGACTTCCTACTTTTGCATTCCAGTCGCCTATAATGAAAAGGACATCGTTTTTGGATGTTGGTTCTAGAAAGTCTTGTAGGTCTTCATAGAACCGTTAAACTTCAGCTTCTTCAGCATTACTGGTCAGGACAGGGCTTCCCTGGTGGCTCAGAGGTTAAAGCGTCTGCCTGCAATGCGGGAGACCTGGGTTCGATCCCTGGGTCTGGAAGATCCCCTGGAGAAGGAAATGGCAACCCACTCCAATATTCTTGCCTGGAGAATCCCATGGATGAAGGAGCCTGGTGGGCTACAGCCCATGGGGTCGCAAAGAGTCGGACATGACTGAGCGACTTCACTTTCTTTCACTTTCACTGGTCAAGACATAGACTTGCATTACTGTGGTACTGAATGGTTTGCCTTGGAAATGAACAGAGATCATTCTGTCGTTTATGAGATTGCACCCAAGTACTGCATTTCGGACTCTTTTGTTGACTATGAGGGCTACTCCATTTCTTCTAAGGGATTCTTGTCCACAGTAGTAGATATAATGGCCATCTGTGTTAAATTCACCCTTTCCAGTCTACTTTAGTTCACTGATTCCTAAAATGTCGATGATCACTCTTGCCATCTTCTTTGTTTGACCACTTCCAATTTACCTTGATTCATGGACCTAACATTCCAGGTTCCTACGCAATATTGTTCCTTACAGCATTGGACTTTACTTCCATCACCAGTCACATCCACAACTGGGTGTTGTTTTTGCTTTGGCTCAGCCTCTTCATTCCCTCTGGAGCTCTTCTCCACTGTTCTCCAGTACTATGTTGGGCACCTACTGACCTGGGGAGTTCATCTTTCATCATTTTGTTGTTTCATACTGTTCATGGGGTTCTCAAGGCAAGAATACTGAAGTGGTTTGCCATTCCCTTCTCCAGTGGACCACGTTTTGTCAGAACTCTCCACCATGACCCGTCCGTCTTGGGTGGCCCTACGTGGTATGGCTCATGGTTTCATTGAATTACACAAGGCTGTCATCCATGTGATCAGTTTGATTAGTTTTCTGTGATTGTGGTTTTCATTCTGTCTGCCCTCTGATGGATAAGGATAAGAGGCTTATGGAAGCTTCCTGATGGGAGAGACTGACTGAGGGGGAACCTGGGTCTTGTTCTGATAGGCAGGGCTATGCTCAGTAAATCTTTAATCCAATTTTCTGATGATGGGTGGGGCTGTGTTCCCTCCCTGTTGTTTGACCTGAGGCCAAACTATGGCGGAGGTAATGAAGATAATGGCGACCTCCTTCAAAAGGTCCCATGCACACACTACAGCACTCAGTGCCCCGGACCCTACAGCAGGCTACCACTGACCCACACCTCCGCCAGAGACTCCTGGACGCTCACAGCCAAGTCTGGGTCTGTCTCTTGTGGGGTCACTGCTCCTTTCTCCTGGGTCCTGGTGCACACAAGGTTTTGTTTGTGCCCTCCAGGAGTCTGTTTTCCCAGCCTTGTGTAAGTTCTGGTGGCTCTATGGTTGGGTCAGTGGCGACCTCCTCCAAGAG
The DNA here is from genome assembly GCA_006410615.1 of Neotragus moschatus. Classification (NCBI taxonomy): domain Eukaryota; kingdom Metazoa; phylum Chordata; class Mammalia; order Artiodactyla; family Bovidae; genus Neotragus; species Neotragus moschatus. The sequence continues at coordinate 23,621 of SJYA01003268.1, forward strand.
CGTCTATGCCCTACCCAAGTCTGCTGCACCCAGAGCCCCTGCTCCTGCAGCAGGCCACTGCTGACCCATACCTCCACAGGAGACACTCAAACACTCAAAGGCAGGTCTGGCTCAGTCTCTGTGGAGTCTTCTGGTGCACACAAGGCTTTGTTTGAGCCCTCCGAGTGTCTCTGGCAGGTATGGAGTTTGTTTCTAAATGCAATTTCACCCCTCCTACCGTCTTGCTGGGGCTTCTCCTTTGCCCTTGGACGTGAGGTATACTTTTTTTGCTGAGAGCCAACATTCTCCTGTCGACGGCCATTCAGCGGCGATTGTAATTTTGGAAAAAAAGGGGTTTGAGATTCATCTGTGGGGCTGCACTTTCCCGGCAGCCGAAGAGGATGAAGGCGTGGTATGCTTTCAAAGTCCAGGTGTTAGGTTAGGTGTCATAGATAGGATGACCATAGGTGCGTGAGTTCATGTCTGAACTTTCTATCCTGTTCCACTGATCTACACTTCTGTTTTTGTGCCAGTACCATAGTGTTTTGATTACTGTAGCTTTGTCATATAGTCTGAAGTCAGGGCGCCTGATTCCTCCAACTCCGTTTTCCTTTCCCAAGCTTGCTTTGGCTATTTGGGGTCTTCTGTGTATCCATACCTATTTCAAATTTTTTTAATTCTAATTCTGTGAAAAATGCCACTTGTAGTTTGACAGGAATCCTTTAGATGGTAGAGTCATTTTCACAGTATTGGTTTTTCCAATGCAAAAACATGATATATCTCTCCATATGTTTGTGTCATCTTTGATTTCTTTCATCAGAATCTCGTCGTTTACTAAGAACAGGTTTTTGCTTCCTTGCTGCTGCTAAGTCACTTCAGTCGTGTCCGACTCTGTGCGACCCCATAGATGGAAACCCACCAGGCTCTGCCATCCCTGGGATTCTCCAGGCAAGAACACTGGGATNTCTTTCATCAGAATCTCGTCGTTTACTAAGAACAGGTTTTTGCTTCCTTGCTGCTGCTAAGTCACTTCAGTCGTGTCCGACTCTGTGCGACCCCATAGATGGAAACCCACCAGGCTCTGCCATCCCTGGGATTCTCCAGGCAAGAACACTGGGATGGGTTGCCATTTCCTTCTCCAGTGCATGAGAGTGAAAAGTGAAAGTGAAGTCGCTCAGTCGTGTCCGACTCTTCGCACCCCATGGACTGCAGCCCGCCAGGCTCCTCCGCCCATGGGATTTTCCAGGCAAGAGTACTGGAGTGGGGTGCCATTGCCTTTTGCTTCCTTAGGTAGGTTTATTCCTAGGTATTTATATTTTTTTGATGGGATTGTTTCCTTAATTTCTCTTTCTGATCTTTTGCTATTAGTGTATAGTAAAGCAAGGGATTTCCGTGTATTTATTTTGTATCTTGCTACTTTACCAAATTCATCAATGAGCTCTAGTAGTTTTCTGCTAGCACATTTAAGATTTTCTATGTGTAGTATCATGTCATCTGCAAACAGTGACATTTTTTCTTCTTATTTTCCACTGTGAATTCCTTGCATTTCTTTTTCTTCTCTGATTGTCATGGCTAGGACTTCCAAAACCATGCTGAGTAAAAGTGGCAAGAGTGGGCATCTCTGTCTTGTTCCTGATCTTGGAGGAAATTATTTCTGTTTTTCACCTCTGAGAATGATGTTTGCTATGGGTTTGTCATTTATGGCCTTTAATATGTTGAGATAGTTTCCCTCTATGCCCACATTCTGGAGAATTTTTTTTTTTTTAACCTAAATGGATGCTGAATTGTCTAAAGCATTTTCTGCATCTATTGAGATGGTCACTTTTTTTTCCCTCCTTCAGTTTGTTAATGTGGTGTCTGATTTGCATATATCGAAGAATTCTTGCATCCCTGGGATAAATTGCACATGATCATGTTGTGTGATCGTTTTACTGTGCTGTTGGCTTTGGTTTGCCAGTATTTTGTTGAGAATTTTGTGTCTATATTCGTCAGTGACACTGGTCTGTAATTTTGCTTTTGTGTGAAATTATTGCTTGGTTTTGGTACCGGGGTGATGGTGGCTTCATGGAATGAGCTTGGGAATGGTCCTCCTGCCTCTGCAACTTCCTGGAAGAGTTTCAGAAGGATACACGTTAAAGCTCTTCTCTAAATGTTTGATAAAATTTGCCTGTGAAGTCCTCTTTTGTTTGTTGGAAGTTTTAAAATCTGTTTCAATTTAAGATCTTGTGATTGGTCTGCTCATAATTTCCATTTGTTCTGGGTTCAGTCTTTGAAGGTTATACTTTTCTAAGAATTTGCCCATTTCTTCTAAGCTGTTCATTTTATTGGCGTATAGTTGCTTGTAGTAGTCCCTTGTGATCTCTTGTGTTTCTGCGGTGTCAGTTGTAATCTCTCCCCTTTCATTTCTAATTTTATTGATTTGAGTCCTCTTCTTTTTTTTCTAGGTGAGTCTGGCTAAAGCTTTATCAGTTTTGTTTATCATCTCAAAGAACCAGCCATTTAGTTTCAGTGACCTTTGCTATTGTTTTCTTTGTCTCTATGTCAGTTACTTCTGCTCTGATCTTTCTTTCTTTCCTTCTACTAATACTGGGTTTTGTTTGTTCTTCTTTCTCTAGTTGCAAGAAAGGTCCCCGTGTAACTGGGCAGAGCAAAAGGAAGAAGAAGGTAAAGGAAGAGGAGAGGAAGTGGGATGGGACCAGTGCCCCTGGGGAGGGAGCTGAAAGAGAGGAGAGGTTCACACATCCAGGAAAGTCCCATCACCAGTGGGGGGATCAGCTGGGTCAGAAGGGGAGCAGTGAGGTCTCAGAGGGGAGCACAACAACAGGTCTGTGGCAGGCAGGACAGGGTAAGACCCACACAATTGGTTCCTCTCACAGCCCTGTGTGCCCTAGCCTGAGACAGGTGTCTGCTGGTGCAAAGGGGTGCTGGGATGTGGGGTTTCGAGAGCAGATCCAGGGAGGTGACTGTTACTGGCTGTGAGGAGATGGCCTGAGGGGACAGGAGTGAGGAGCTCTGCAGCCAGGAATGCTCCTGTAAGGAGCCCAGGCCACCATGGAAGCAAAACACTGCTGTTGAGCGATGTGCAAAGGGCAGGGCCCCGATTGTAGCCTCTCATCATGTACCAGCCCCTGCCTCCCTAGACATTAGGGAAGGCTCCTGCTGGAGCAGTCTCACATGCCCCCTGCCTGGCTGCTGCCTCCTCCGACCCTTCCCTGCCTTGGTGGCCCACTGGCCCCAATCACCATCTCAGCTGCTTCCTGCCTAGGTGGGCTCACGTGCTCTGGCAATCTCGGGAGCAGACACAGGTAGGTGACTCGCATACCGAGGTGAGGTTTGAAACCACAGATGTGCCCCAGGGGCCATATGACTTAAGGAAGAAGACCTGAAATCTCTCCTCATGGCTGCGCAAACCATGGATTTACACTTCTGCTGACAGCTTTGCAAATTCAGTGCCTGCAGAACATCCAAACAGACAACAACTCTTCTTGCCACTGGAACAGGTTGGGCTTTAGCAGCTATGGGCTTTGTGGGCACACACACACAGGGGTTGGGCCAGGCCAGAGTCTAAACAGCCTCTATAACTCCCACAGAAGGTCCAGGTGAATGACTACTGCAGTCCTGGGACCTGACCTCAGTGGATCTGCATCAGTGGCCTGGTGAAAATAATGCCTGAGTTTCACCAGGGCAAATTGCCTTCTTACCCACGGTTAAGGTGGGACTGCAAGCAGTGCCAACAACAGTGTACTTTGTGAGCCTGCACCACAAGGGAATGGGGACACAATAGAGCACACTCATTGGTGAACAGCTCCAGAAGAGGAATACTCAGTGGCTTCTCTCCCAGTGGGAGTGCTCCAATCCCACCTACCTTGCGCTCATCAGAAACACAGCTAAGAAATGGATCTGGGGGCCTCTATTCCAACAATTAAGAAACAGACCCCCACCCCTGACAAGGCAGTGACAACCATAGAACAAAGGGGAGGCTTTGCTCAATATCCATGGCAGGTTATGGTCCCCACCACACCAGTTAAACCGCCCATCAAGGGGATACCAGCCAGCATATACTGAGGAAAGAGGTGACATTCATCCATACTAAAAACAGCCCTCACACCAAAAAAAAAAAAAAAAAATCTAAATCTATAAAACTAAAACCACACAGGCTACACAGGGAGGTTCTCACATGAAAATAGCCTTCCAATACAGCTTGAGGGTTGAGCATTGAGACGAAGAATCCCCAGAGTATAAACAGAGACTCCACTCTTGGAGGGTGTGCACAAGGTCTCACGTACACTGGGAGCCAGCACAAAGCAGTACCTCCATAGGAACCTGAGCTAAACCTACCTAGGGGTCTTGGAAGGTCTCCTGGGGATGAGGGGTTTGGCTGTAGCTCACTATGGGGGCAAAGAAACTGGTAGCAACAACCCCAGGGAATATTAATTGGTGTGAGCTCTCCTGGGGGTTCCCATTTTGCCACCAAGACCCAGCCCCACCTAAGAGTCTACAGGCTGAAGTGCTGGAATGCCTCAGGCCAAACAATCAGTAAGATGGGAACACAGCCACACCCGTCATCAAACAGGCTGTCTAAAGTCACACTAGGCTCACAGCCACCCCAAATCACACCCCCTGATGCCGGAGGGACAACACCCAACTCCACCCACTGTAGGGCAGGCACCAACCTTTCTTTTATTTTATTTTTCTTTTTTAGACTCTTAATTCTCTTCATCGGTTTCATGTAATGTAATAGGAGACAGCCCTATCTCAAAAAACACCTTGAGATTCTCAGGCCCCACAACTACATTAAGTCCTGGTTCTAGGAGGTAAGGTGTTAAGGACACTGCCACTTGTTTGGATGGGAAGAACAGAACCAATAAAAGTGAGTTTCCTTAGCTTAACCCCTCATGACCCCTCTTTTCCTCAGCTACGGTCACTCACTCCAGATGGAAAAACAAATGTGCTTAAGTTGTCCACCACCTCGGATTTTCTCCACCAATTCACATCCTGGTGGTGTGTGGTGGTGAAAGTAAAGTCCAATGCTGTAAAGAACAATATTGCGTAGGAACCTGGAATGTTGGGTCGATGAATCAAGGTAAATTAGAAGTGGTCAAACAGGAGATGGCAAGAGTGAACATTGACGTTTTAGAAACCAGCAAACTAAAATGACCTGGAAAGGGCAAATTTAATTCAGATGACCATTATATCTACCACCGTGGGCAAGAATCCCTTAGAAGAAATGGAGCATCCCTCATAGTCAACAAAAGAGCTCAGACTACAGTACTTGGGTGCAATCTGAAAAACGACAGAATGAACTCTAGACGTTTCCATGGCAAACCACTCAATATCACGGTAACCCAAGTCTATGTCCCAACCACTAATGCTGAAGAAGCTGAAGTTGAACGGTTCTATGAAGACCTACAAGACCTTCTAGACCTAACACCCAAAAAAGATGTCCTTTTCATCATAGGGTACTGGAATGCGAAAGTAGGAAGTCAAGAGATACCTGGAGTAACAGGCAAGTTTGGCCTTGGAGTACAAAATGAAGCAGGGCAAAAGTGAACGGAGTTTTTCCAAGAGAATGTACTTAGCACATAGAAAACACCGTCTTCCAACAACACAAGAGACAACACTAAACATGGACATCACCAGATGGCCAATACCGAAATAAGATTGATTATATTCTTTGCAGCCGAAGATGGAGAAGCTCTATACAGTCAGCAAAAACAAGGCCAAGAGCTGACTGTGGCTCAGACCATGAACTCCTTATTGCCAAATTCAGACTTAACTTGAAGAAAGTAGGGAAAACCACTAGGCCATTCAAGTTTGACCTAAATCAAATCCCTTATGATCATACAGTAGAAGTGACAAATAGATTCAAGGGATTAGATCTGATAGACAGAGTGCCTGAAGAACTATGGATGGAGGTTTGTAGCATTGTATGGGAGGGGGTGATCAAAACCATCCCCAAGAGAAAGAAATGCAAAAAGGCAAAATGGTTGTCTGAGGAGGCCTTACAAATAGCTGAGAGAAGAAGGGAAGTGAAATGCAAAGGAGAAAAGGAGAGATATGCCCATCTGAATTCAGAGTTCCAAAGAACAGCTAGGAGCGATAAGACAGTCTTCCTAAGAGATCAAAGCAAAGAAAAAGAGTAAAGGAATAGAATGGGAAAGATTAGAGATCTCTTCAAGAAAACTGGAGATATCAAGGGGATATTTCATGCAAAGATGGGCACAAGAAAGGACAGAAATAGTATGGGCCTAACAGAAGCAGAAAGTATTAAGAAGTGGCAAGAATACACAGAAGAATGATACAAAGAGATCATAATGTCCCAGATAACCACGAGAGTGTGATCACTCACCTAGAGCCAGATATCCTAGAGTGCAAAGTCAAGTGGGCCTTAGGAAGCTGCGCTATGAACAAAGATAGTGGAAGTGATGGAATTCCAGCTGAGCTATTTCAAGTCCTAAACGATGGTGCTATGAATGTGCTACACTCAGTATGCCAGCAAGTTTGGAAAACTCAGCAGTGGCCACAGGACTGGAAGAGGTCAGTTTTCGTTCCAATCCCAAAGAAAGGCAATGCCAAAGAATGTTCAAACTACTGCACAATTGCACTCATCTCACACACTAGCAAAGTAATGCTCAAAATTCTCCCAGCGAGGCTTTAAGAGTACGTGAAGTGAGAACTTCCAGATGTTCAAGCTGGATTTAGGAAAGGCAGAGGAACCAGAGATCAAATTGCCAACTTCCACTGGATCGTATAAAAAGCAAGAGAATTCCAGAGAAACATCTACATCTGCTTCGCTGACTACAGTAAAGCCTTTGACTGTGTGGATTACAACAAACTGGAAAAATTCTTAAAGAGATGGGAATACCAGTCCACCTTACCTGCCTGCTGAGAAATCTGGATGCAGGTCAAGAAGCAACAGTTAGAACCAGACATGGAACAGACTGGTTCCAAATTGGGAAAGGAGTGCACCAAGGTTGTATATTGTCACCCTGCTTTTTTAACTTATATGCAGAGTATTCCATGCAAAATGCCAGGCTGGATGAATCAGAAGCTGGAATCAAGATCGCCAGGAGAAGTGGCAATAACCTCAGATATGCAGGTGACACCACCCTTTTGACAGGAAGTGAAGAGGAACTAAAGAGCCTCTTGAAAGTGAAAGAGGAGAGTGAAAAAGCTGACTTCAAACTCAACATTCAAAAAATGAAGATTATGGTACACGGTCCCATCACTTCATAGCAAAGAGACAGGGAAACAAAACAGTGACAGACTTTGTTTTCTTGGGCTCCAAAATCACTGCAGATGGTGAGTGCAGCCATGAAAGTAAAGGATGCTTGCTCCTTGGAAGAAAGGCTATGACAAGCCTAGACAGCGTATTAAAAAATCAGAGACATTACTTTGCCATCAAAGGTCCATCTAGTCAAAGCTATGGTTTTTCCAGTAGTCATGTATGGATGTGAGAGTTGGACCATAAAGAAAGCTGAGCGCTGAAGAATTGATGCTTTTGAACTGTGGCATTGGAGAAGATTCTTGAGAGTCCCTTGGACTGCAAGGAGATCAAACTAGTCGATCTGAAAGGAAATGAGTCCTGACTATTCATTGGAAGGACTGATGCTGAAGCTGAAGCTCCAATACTTTGGCCACCTGATAGGAAGAGCTGACTCATTAGAAAAGACCCTGATGCTGGGAAAGATTGAAGACGGGAGGAGAAGCGAACGGCCAAGGATGAGCTGGTTGGATGGCATCACTGACTCAGTGGACATGAGCTTGAGCAAGCTCCTGGAGAGCCTGGCAGGAGCCTGGAGAGCCTGTTGCAGTCCATGAGGTCGCAGAGTCAGACGCGACTGAACGACTGAAGAGCAGCACATCCTTTTTCTTTCTTTCTTTCTTTCTTTTTAAGACAAGGAAAGAACTTTATTTAGAGAGGAGAAAGGAACCTCAATTAAAAGTTATTGGCCACAGATTCAGTCTGGTAGGTGATTTCCTATGTGTTACTCTCCCAAACGTTGGCAAGATTTCTCCCTAATCCATTCCTGAACATGTTTACTGAGTGCCTGTTGCACAGTCTCCCTTGTGCCAGGTGATACAGACACAGAGACTATGTGACAGGTAACAGTCACCACTTACGTATTTGCAGTGAGATGTTGTGGGTTTAAAGCTCTGAGTGTACTTTCAAATTTTCCAGTCAAACTCAAGATGTGACATCTGGCTTCTGTCATAAAAGGGTGAAGATAACCATCTGTGTTATCTGCATTACTCCCAGGACATTACATATGCTGTTCCATCCTTCTTGAGGCTTCCCCATTACCTTCCCCATCACCTTCTCCATCACCACCACTCTCCCCCACACACATCTGGCAGAACCCTAGTCACACTTCAGGTCTCAACTCACATCACATGGCACTTCCTCTGGCTGGCTTTCCCTGATCCCACTAGAGGTCATTCGCTATACCTTACCATAGGTAGTATTTTATCATTTGACTGTAGTTGCTTGCATAGTCATCTGTCTTCCTCACTAGGTTATTAGCCTCCCTGCACAGCAGAGTTGGAGAAGGCAATGGCACCCCGCTCCAGTACTCTTGCCTGGAAAATCCTATGGACGGAGGAGCCTGGTAGGCTGCAGTCCATGGGGTTGCTAAGAGTAGGACACGACTGAGCGACTTCACTGTCACTTTTCACTTTCATGCATTGGAGAAGGAAATGGCAGCCCAATCCAGTGTTCTTGCCTGGAGAATCCCAGGGATGGCAGAGCCTGATGGGCTGCCGTCTATGGGGTCGCACAGAGTCAGACACAACTGAAGTGACTTAGCAGCAGCAGCAACAACATAGCAGAGTGTTGTTGGGATGTCCTGGCACAGACTCCAGGCACATTCCCACCTCACATGTTTATACTACCTGGTCCCATTGTTCCTCCAAATACCCCTGTGTTTTGATCACTCTGTCTTCAAGCACCTGTTCAAATGTCTTCTTCTTGGTGAGACTGACTGTGAACATCCCATTTAAGCCTGTCTATTCACCAATTAGCACTGCCAATCCCGCCTTCCTGCTCTATTCTTCCAGACTTGGGCCAGACATCCAACCAAGGAAATAAGGCCTTCTGGGGCACTGGCAGGAAAGCAAGTGGATTATGGATTAAGCAGGGGCTGAAGATACTAGTAGGACAATCTAAATCTGAGATCCACCACCCAGTAGACAATTTGAGGGTTGTTCCTCGACGTGCACAGTCTTTCTACCCACACCATGACTATGTCGATTCTTAACAAAAACTCAAATTGCCTCTTCCTGCAGCAAATCCCCTCCTTGTTGTCTCCATCCATCCCTGAACACTTCTTGACTTTCTTTCTTCTGTGGGCCCTGGAATCTCAGAATGGAGCTCCTACATGTTCTCTCACTCTCTTAAGTGGGATATTTTCTGGTCCTCGATGGAAGCGTTGCACCCTCAAACAGAGGGACTAAATTGAATTCTACCTCTCTCAAACATCTGGCAAAATAGAACTGGGTACACCTATCACAGGACACTTTATTTACAAATTTTGAGATGATACAAAGTTTATTTTCATCTCTTTCTAATTGCTAGTACCCTGAGAGATACAGATGTGCAAGGCCATTAATAATCACTTTTAGGAAAGACTTACCCAACATAGGGTCTTGTATGTATAGGCATGTGGTATTTGAAATGTGAGAAGAGATCAGTGATGTTACCAAACTCCCGATCACTATTTCCACTACTGGAGTGTATTCTACTCCAATAAAAACTGTCACCTAAAGATGCATTAGTTCTTTAAATAGTATATATGCTGCTGATTTTTCACTTATTTTAATAAAACTGTTTAAATGAGTCCATAGTAGTGAAGAAAACAGAGTATTATAAAATTAGATCTAATCATTATTACATGTTGACTGGTGTACCCTTTCTCTCCCACTCTCTCTCTCCCCCACTCTCTCTCTCTCCCCCCCTTCTTCTCTCTCTCTCTCTCTCTCTCTCTCACACACACACACACACACACACAGACTCACACACACATTAGAACAACAAAAAAGAAAGACATTCTGATGATACCAATGCTGGAGACATGAGTTTAAATAAGTGCTTCAATTATTTGGAGTTTAGGGGATATAGGAAAGAATAGGATGGTGACAGACTGATTTGGGGAGAATAATGCCAAGAGAAAGTATTTTATGCAACAGTTGACAGAAAATCTCACTGCAGAATTAGTAGTACCTCTAATAGTTTTGACTATTCTAAGTGCTTTATGTAGCTCTTCTGACATACTGGGATGTGACACATCAAAGATCAGTTAAGTATTTCCCTGATTCATTTATATGTGTTCATTTTCAGCCCCTGAACAGAATATCTACACCCCAGAGACAGTGACCATGTTGTTTTCTGGTTCTGGAAACGAAGGTTGGCTGTCTGACACCGTGGGGCTTCCAGAGTGGCACAGTAGATCCCTACCGAGCTGCCTGGTGTTGGGAGAAGTATCCATGCAGCCCAGAGCCTAAGCCTCAGCTCCCCACATTAGTATCTTGAGACCTGTCTTCAAAGTGACCATAGATTATATACCCACACCTCTTGCACTGTATTAATAACTGTATGAGAGAAGAAATATAAAGGCTGGTGGTCTCAGATGTAACCCTGATTTATAGGACCCTCGCTTAGCACTTGACGTCTATTCCTTAAAGAGTCAGTGGGTGAAGGCCATCAGGGATGCCAGCTCTGGAGCCACACAGCCTGGGTTTGTAACCCAGCTCCCATATTCATAAGCTGTGTGTCTTTGTGTGACCTCTCTGGGCCTCATAAACTCATTCCTCAATTGGGAATGCCTCATATCGAGTTGTCAGCGATGATTAAACAAGATGATTAAACAAAGCATGTGAAGTACTCTGCAGCATGCCTAGCATACAGGTCACAATCAGTATGCCTCAGCTTATGGCAACTTATTATTATGATCAGTAGCATCTCTTTGCAGCATATACACAGCCTGAGTCCTCTGCTCAAATTTAGAGCACAAATACCATTGTCTTCCCCGTCTTTCCCCAAGATAAGGAAAGGGCCATGCCAGATCGTTTTAATTCCCAAAGTCCCTGTTGAGATCCCAAGGGAGAAACTGAGTTCACATGAACTTACCTGTTCAGAAGTCCCTTCCGGGTACCCAAGAAGTTGATGATTTTTGTTTTCCTGCAACACAGCTCTGGTTATATCGTTGAAAACAGATCTTCCCAGCTTAGTCCGATACTTATTTTCTCATTGAGAAACTGTTATGGTGACCGATCTGGCTCTTATCAGAGGGCTCTACAGGGAAAACAGATCGAGTCCTTTCTTTACATGTCACAGAAAGCAAGACGCACATCTAAACCTTGACACCACTTCAAAGTAGCACCGGGATGCTCTTGGTCCCATCTTAGAGGCATGGGAGCGCTGTTCATATTTGTCAAGAGTGGGCCCTGGAGACCAAAGAATGGAACATGGAACACCTAAGCAAAGGACACCAGTGCTAATGTGAAGGTGCTCGCATCTGCAAGCAGGGACCTCTGCATCCAACTGCTTCCCTAAATGGGGAGTGGGACCACACTGCCTGGCTGTCCCTAATGCCATTCTTACTTCAGTACCCAGGCTTCTAACCTGACTTTGAACCCAGCTCTTGTTTAGAACTCCTGCTTGAGCTACTCCACACTTTTGCAGCTGTCCTCTTCTATGCCTGTTTAGTCTTTGCTTAGGATTTTCTCTGTCAATATAATTCTTTCTGCTCACTGCATTGCAGAGATTTCCTATTATTTCTCAAGCATAGGCCAGATCCCTCTTTCTCACTTTTCAGTATAATTCTGAACCAATGATAAATCTCTATTTTGGCATGATCTAGCAAAAGGCTAGAGCCTCTTCTTAGGCCACTATGTAGAAGGGAGGCAGGAAACATCTGAAAACTTTTGCTTGAGTGGAGATATTGCACTTTCATATTGCTGGTAGTACTGAAGAGTGTCAGAGGGAGGACCCAGTCGACACACTGGATGGTAAGAACTCTAGAGAGTACTGAAATACCTAACTACATATATACCTAAGGGCAAGGAAAAGGGACTGAGTGAAAACAGATTGAGAAGGAGTGACCAAAGAAGCAGGAGAAAACCAAAGAGCTTGGCCTTGCTGTGGAAGTGAAAAAGGTCACCTGGACTTTCCAGGTCCACAGATCATTTGGTTCAATTTCTTGAAGCTGCTGAGATAAGCCTATATGTCACCTAGGCCTCCCATCTATAAAGTAAAATAACCTACTATTTTTAAGGTGATCTTTAGGGTTGCATTATTTCAATAAATATTTATTGAAGGCTTATGTTGCTACATCAGCCTGATGTAGGTAGGAAAGCTTCAGGGAATTCATCAATTGCAGGCCCAACCTGCATTGTCCAACATACATTATGAAGGGGAAAAATGTGGGTGTTACTCTGGTACAGTAAGGTTCCGGACAATGTGGGGATAAAAGAGACAACCAACCTCTGGACCTACAGAAAACTGAGCCGAGAGCTTTGTTCTAGCCACTCGTTTCTGATATATTGTTTGCAACAAACAAATTGACGACATAGCAACAGCTACACTGCTCTGTGTGTGTACCTCATGTTATCATCATTCGCAAGACAGTAAACATGTTTGGAGCACCTGCTGAGTGCCAGGCTCCAGGACCTGTGCTTTGGCAGACTTTTTGCACACAGGAATGTTTGATGCAGGAAAACGGTTCTCAAAGAGCACACAGTATAGAACACAGAGGGAGCCAGACTGAAGACGATGGAGAAACAAGCGTGATGAGAGCTGTGGCCAGCAAGAGCCAGCAGATGCTGGGAGCACAGACGAGACAACCCCAGAACCCAGGTGGTGAGGAACAGCTTCTCCTGAGGGTGGGATAATAGATAATATTACTGTTCCCATTTGCACATGAGGTAATGGAGGATCAGAGAGGATTAGCAAGCAACAGAAGAGGTGGAACCCTTCTTCAACCTCCGTCTGTTAAGATGCAAAGTCCCTTACACTGGGAAATTTATCAATTTCCCCATGATGATATAGTCGTCCGTTTTTCTTCACATTCACCGCCTGTACTTCTTTCTTATGGCACTTTACCTGTTACATTGTTTTTTTTCTTACATGATAGTATACATGTTTCAGTGCCATTCTCCCAAATCATCCCACCCTCTCCCTCTCCCTTAAAGTCCAAAAGTCCATTCTATACATCTGTGTCTCTTTTGCTGTCTCACATACAGGGTTATCATTACCATGTTTCTAAATTCCATATATATGTGNTTCACGGCTGCTCCAGCAAAGCACAGCCTCTGCTCCTTACCTTGGACGAAGGGTGTCTCCTCACTGCCGTCCTTCCTGACCTTCGACGTGGGATAGCTCCTCTAGGCCCTCCTGTGCCAGCGCAACCACTGCTTCTTGGACATGGGTTGATCTTCCCGGCCCCCAACCCTGGCCTCGGATGTGGGGTGGCTCTTCCCGGCCCCCGACCCTGGCCTCGGACATGGGGTGGCTCCTCCCGGCCACCACCCCTGACCTTGGACATGGGGTGGCTCTTCCCGGCCCCCGACCCTGACCTCGGACACAGGGTGGCTCCTCTCAGCTGTTCCTGTGCCGTCGCAGCCTGGCACTCTCGGCCGCTATCTCTGACCTCGGACGTAGGGTGGCTCCTCTCAGCTGTTCCTGTGCCATCGCAGCCTGGCACCCTCGGCCGTTGCCCCTGACCTCGGAAGCGGGGTGGCTCCTCTCAGCTGTTCCTGTGTTGTCACAGCCCGGCACTCTCGGCCGCTGTCTCTGTCCTCCGACATGGGGTAGCTCCTCTCAGCCGCGCTGAGTGCGCCGGCCCGGCCGTCACAGCCGCTTGCGCTGAGTGCGCCGGCCAGGCCGTCACAGCCGCTTGCACTGAGTGCCTACCTGTTACATTTTTAAAACCTGATAAGTATAATAAAGACAACCTTTGGTTCCGATACTGAGCAAGATTCTGCAGGGCCTCTCCAGGGCCAGACCGTGGGCCCTGCCCCCCCACCCCCATGCTGTTTGTCCACTGCTTCTGGTTTGTAGAAAAGCTTTACCCTCCTAGGCTTTCCCCAGGTCCCAAAGAGCCAATTTAATCAGAGAAGTGAAAAAAAATGCAGAAGCAAAGGAAACCAGTCAAGAAAGACTAAATAATAATGGCTTAGCCATGAAATAAAGTTGAAGACCATTAGTTCCTCTTTTAGAATTATAGATCATACCTTGAGCTATATTATTGAGTTGTTTTGCAGAAACTAAAACCCTCACCAGATGGAGGAAGCTGACTGCATGCTGACCACCAGCATGTAGACCAGACCAGTTGGAGCCACAAAACTGATAACTGAGATTCCTGAAATACCACCATGTTGCCTCACCACCAGCCAATCAGAAGAATGTCTATGAGCTGATCTCATGCACCTTGCAGTCTTCACTGCTACTGTTACCTTTAAAAACCCTTCCCTGAAAGCTAGCAGGGAGTTAGGGTCTTTGGAGCATTGGTTGCTCATTCTCCTTGCTTGACACTCTGCAAATAAACACTATATTTTCCTTCACCACAACCTGGTGTCAGAGCAGACTTGAGTTCAGCCCCGTAACAGTTCTACAAGGCCTTTATTATTTTCTAGAGTGAGTTGTTACATCTTGGCACAATCTAAAACTGGATACTAAACTTAAATTTGTGTTCTATCCACAGAAAGGGTTAATGATAAATGGATCACTGTTGGCAAAGGGTTAGCCGTCCTGTTATGCTGAATATCAAACACAGCTTTAAAACTCTATCCGTGTGTGCAATTATCACCTGGGAAACAACTGCTCCTCTCTGAAGCTATTCACAACATCGCACAATAGTGGATTTTATCAAATGCTGGGAGTCCGCATGCAGGAGATTATATGTCTTTGATTTTTCCACATTCAAGTGCGCCAGTCATTGGGCATTGCTCAATGTGCTGCTCATTACCATATAGCAATTCTTTCTTTAAAAAAATTTTTTAATTTATTTATTTTATCATTTTTGGCTGCATCGGTTCTCAGTCGTGGCATGCGGACTCTCTTGTTGAGGTGCACAGGCTCAGGCTCAGTAATTGTGGCATGTAGGCTTAGTTTCCCCAGGGCATGTGGGATCTTAGTTCCCTGACCAGGGATCAAACTCAAGTCCCCTGCGTTGGAAAATGAATTTTTAGCCAGCGGACCACCAGAGAAGTCCTGAGCAATCCTTTTCTATTTTTTTCTTTCTCTGTCACTGATTAACTGTGGGCGACTGATCCAAGCAGAGCCATGAACACTTATTTCAACATAGTAGCCCTATGATCACATATCTAATAATGGTGTAACTCTAATGCCCACAATCTGCTCCACTCCAGCAAATTGGTTATCCAAGGAGTCATTTGCTCTAGATATTCTTGACAAACTCATTTAAATAAGTATAAATGAATGTAAGAAACATTATAAAAAATAGTATCTAATGATCTTTGCATATTCCAGAGAGGTTTATCAATTACTTCAATATGAGAGGTGTAGGTTTCTATGAGCTGATCTCAATCTTTCCATCACTGCCCAACCAATGTACCACAAACTTCATGGTTTCAAATGACACTAAGTCCAGGTGGGGTTGGCTGGGTCTTTTTCTTGAGTCTTTTGGTCTTGCAAGACCAAAATCAAGATGTCTGCTGGGCTGTGCTCCTTACTGGAGGCTCTGAGGTAGGTTCATTCAGATTGTTGGCAGATATCAGTTCCTGGTAGCTACAGGAGTGAGGTCCCTGTTTCCCTGCTGGCTGTCAGCTGAGGGCTGAGCTTTGCTCCTAGAGCCTGCCCACATTTCTTCTCATGCTTTCCAATTGGATTTCTCCAGCAGTAACCAGTCTAGTTCCTCTCTCACACTTTGAATCTATCTGCTTTCCCTTTCTGCCACATCTCTCTGACCAACTCTTCTGGCTTTTCTCTTCGGCTTTTAAGGGATCATGTGATTACATCGGGCCCACTCAGATAACCCAGAATAATCTCCTTATTTTAAGGTCAACTGAATTGTAGCTGCAAAGTCCCTTCACGATAGTACCTAGATATGTGCTCAACTGAATAACCAGGGGACAGAAATCTTGGGGAGGCATCTTTAGAATTCTGCCTACCACACATATATTATCTACTCACTTAAATTATTTTTCTCTTTTGTGAAAGAAAGTGGTGAATTGCGTGAGTACCTCAGCTGGTAAAGAATCCGACTGCAATGCAGGAGACCCCAGTTTGATTCCCTGGTCAGGAAGATCCCTTGGAGAAGGGCATGACAGCCCACTCCAGTATTCTTGCCTGGAGAATCCCCATGGACAGAGGAGCCAGGCAAGCTGCAGTCCAAAGAGTTGGACACGACTGAGTGACTAAGCATGCCAAAGAATGGCTCTCTGACACTGATTCAAAACCCAATTAGCTCCTGAGTGCCATAAAAGGTCTGAAGATCCTGTTTCTCCAACCAATAAAAGACAGACTATTCCACACACTGTGTTTTAAATGAAAAGTCTTAGATTGGAGACAGGACATCTGAGGAATACAATTGTTCACTTAGAAAGCCCATGGTTAACAGTAAAGATTACAGTCACACATGGTATTACAGAAACAGTGACTCTCACCTGACCTGTTTTTAAGAGAGCCTCTTTCTCTCTCTCTCTGGATCACCTTCACGGCGTCTCGGTGCCAAGCGGTGCCTCAGATCTTCTGGTCATGAAATGAAGTGCTGCCCTTGGAGAAGACAGGAGTTAGATCACCCAGAGCAGAAGTCCTCCTGAGATTTTAGAGACAGCATCCACCAGGAGCCATCCCTCAGGTAGTGGTGATTGGATGTGGCAAGTGAGTCTCGGGGCAAAAGCAGGACTCTCTCAAAGAGTCGAACTTTCCTTATAGAGGTGAAACAAATTAGATAAACAGGGTCCTAAATTCCCTCCCTTCAGTCTGGGGTGACTGGAGGAGGAAAGGCTAAGGGCTTAATGGTGATCAGCTTCTCTGTGTGACAAGCCGGTTAGGTCTTTCTTCCTTCCTTTCCTTTCCCCCGCCCCCCTCGCCCTTTTCATGTGAAGTAAATCACTAATCCCTGTTTGAGATCCCCTGAAACCAACATCCCCCCACCCCCCACCCCTCACTAGACAGCAGTAGCACTGGTGGGGCCCTCCCCCAGGTTCTGATTGTTTGCTGGGACAAGCGACGCCTGGTGACAAAAGAAAGGTTTCCAAGGCACTGGAGGTGATGTTAGCAGTGAGGTAATAGAGAAACAGGTCATAAACGCCATCTCTCTGGTGGCAGGGGTGGCACTGGAGGGGAGAGTAGGGTGAGTCCAGGCAGGTGATGGGTAGAGAGACTGAAGGGAGGGTATTATTTCTTTTAGTGTACACATCAAAGAATAACTTTTGTGTTTATTTATGTCTCTTTCTGATAGGAACACATATGCATGTTAAAATCCTCAACATATATGCATACTTGAGCAGATAAAAACAGATTCATTCCCCTTTTGTCTATGGGATAACTAACACTTGAACAGCCATTTAAAGTTTACAAAATGGAGCATTATGTTATACTAACTGGTCACAACAGACCTAAGTGACGACTGAAAATGATTATGTTATCCGCAGATTATGAAATTGAGACACAGAGGGCTTGAGTACACTACACAAAGTAACAGCGGCACTAAGTGTTGGAGCCTAGATTCAGGATCATTCTGTATCTTAACCACTATGCTGTGCTGCCATTCACTGATGACTCCCATATCCAAATCTTCAGCTCAGTCTCTCCTTGGTGACAGTCCTGAGTATCTGCCCAGTGGCCTCATAGGCATCTTTATCTGACACCTGACACTCACCTGAATTTATCGCCTCCCACCACTGGCAAATGTGTGCCTTCTCTGATGTGTGAAAGATGTGCCTCTCTGAAAGACACCACCATCTATGCAGCTGCTCAAGCCATCTCAGTCTTCTCCAGTGTTCTCACACCCTAACACATCCAATCAATCACGTGTCCTGCCAATACAACTTTACCCCACTCTACCCCTTCTCTTCACTTGCCTAACTTGTACTGACCTTAGGTGAGTTTTCCTGGCTAAACTCTCTCAGAGCCCTTTCAGTGGCCCTGTGATAAACTGCTTCTCAGGTTGTGTCACTGCTTGTTTCCTTTTCTTTTTAAAAAATTAATTATTATTTAAAAAATTGAAGTGACATTGGCTTATAATATTCTATAGTTTAATATGTATAACAGTATATTTCTACTTTTGTGTATATACACTAGAGTGTGCTCACCCGAAATATAGTTTCCACCCATCGCCATACAGTTGACCCCCTTTAACCCTTTCTGCCCTCCTCCCACCCCACCCCTTCCTCTCTGGTAACCATTACTTTGCTCTTGGCATCTATATGTTTGTTTTTGCTTAGTTTGGTTTGGTTATTTATTTCGTTTTTTGTCTGGGATTTGTTTTTTGTTACACACATGAGTGAAATCATACAGTATCTGTCTTTCTCTGTCTGACTTATTTCACTGTGCATAGTACCCTCAAGGTCCATCCACATCGTTGCAAATGATAGATCTACCTATCTGGTATCTATATTCTTTACCCATTCACCTATCAATGGGCACTTGCGTGGTTTCTGTATTGTGGCTCTTGTAAATAATGCTGCAATGTACCTAAGGTTGCATGGATCAGCTCCAATTCATGTTTTTGTATTTTGTATAAATACGCAAAGGTAGGATAGCTGGATCATATGGCAGTTCTAATCTTAAATTTTTGAGAAATCTCCATACTGTTTTCCATAGTGGCTGCACCAATTTACACTCCCACCAACATTGTAGGAAGGTTTCCTTTTCTCCACATCCCCACAAACACTTTCTATTTCTTGCCTTTTTAATAGTGAGTACTTGTTTCCTTGACATAGTCTCCAACAGTCTATGAGCTCCATGAGGGCAGGATCCCTGAATCCCAAGAGACCAGTATAGGATCTGGCACCCTGTTTGGAATAAATCGGATCACAGGTGAAGATCAAGATGTTGGGATGGGGACAGTGGGCAGATCCCCATTCTAATCCTCCAACAAAGGCTATATCTGCATGAAGAGGCAATGGGGAAGGATATGAAACTTCCACTGAATGGAATGTGATGGAAGCTCTTTATACATTTCCTAACTGGACTGGTGTATTATTCAGTCTCAGATTAAGCTCAGTGGAAACACACTCTGAAAGAGCAGGGGTTTTTTTTCTAGGAAAGGATTCTTACCTCTTAATAGGAAATACATGGGGAGAATCTGCTCTGTATTTTTCACTGTAAATTGTTATTTTTGAGACTGTATCCCAGAATTGCAGCAATATGGAAATAGCTTGGTCCCTTTACAATGTCATAGGGATGATGACTTAAATAGTCTTTTACAAATTATATCCTCAAATTATTTATTTTCTTTATAATTGGATGTTTGTACCTTTTGACCACCTTCACCCATTTCACCATTACCCTGGAGGAACACCCACCTCCCTGCCTCCTGGTGACTAACAATCTGTTCTCTGTGTCTAATGAGCTCACTTTTGTTTCGTTTTGTTTCACATCCCACATATCAGTGAGATCATAGGGCACTGGTCTTTCTCTGTCTGACTTATTTCACTTTAGCATAATGCCCTATAATGTCTAGCCATGTCATTGAAAACGACAGGTTTTCCATTTTTTATGACTGAATAATGTTCCATTGCTCATGTACATGACTCGCATGTGTGTGTGTGTGTGTGTGTGTGTGTGTGTGTGTGTGTGTGTATAAATATAACTCTTTCTTTATCCATTCACCCATCAATGGACACTCAGATTGATTCCATGTCTTGGCGGTTGTAAGTAAGACTACAATGAACATGAGAAGGCAGATGAATTTTTGAGTTAGTGTCTTCATTTCCTTCAGCTAAATACCCAGAGTATAATTGCTTGATCATATGGTAGCTCTATTATTAATTTTTTTTTCAAGAATCTCTATCTGTCTTCACAGTGGCTGCAGCAGTTTACATTTCCACCAACAGTGCATGAGGGTTTCCTATTCTCCACATCCTCGTCAACACTTTTTATTTCTTATCTTTGTTTGAGGTGGTCTCTCATCATGACTTTGATTTGCATTTCCCTGATGATTATGAGAGGGTAACAGACAGGAAGGCCAGGGGCCTTCCAAATGGAGAGGCCAGGCCTCTCCAAATGGAGGAAATAGGCTGCAAGTGTCAGACATTTTTTATCTCTCTCTTAAGTGGCAGGAGGAAACAAACTACAAGTGTTAGATTTTTTTCCCCTTCTCTATACAAATGTAAAAAGAGGTTTCTTGTAAAAATTCCCTGTTGACATGATGACACCTGGCTCCACCTGAACTTAACTTTTTCTTAAGCCTTGAGCTAACCAATACGTTTTTCTTATGGAAATGTTTGTCTTAAGCTATGTTAATGAACTATGTAGTTACCCTAGACCCTTGTCTTCAGGTCAAATCAGTATGTTTTACTCATGCAAATGTTCTCTTAAGCTGTGTTAATGAGACTGTATTTGCTTGGAAACCTGCCTTTGTTCAAGATCCATGTCAATCATTTTATGGCCCGGAACAACTCACCTTGTGCCAATGTTATCTCAAAATGTATGTTGTAGGTGAGGGGCCTGGTGCCAGTCTCTGAGTTTTGAGACATTTCTTTTCTCTAATTAGCAGCCTGCTGGTAGCTATATTGTCGGGAGCGGCTCTGAGAGAAAATCCACCCGTGACAAAGTTCCAGGCTGAGGTGACCCGGCCCAAAGAGGCCAGGCCATCCGGATGCACTCGAGGACCTCGACCAGTGGCATGACCCTTCACTTTGCATCACTTTGCTTCTTGGTACTGATTGTTCTGATATTCCTAGTACAGCCTCAATGAAATCTTAAACTGCTGCTAAACTGCAGTGGTCATCGAGACTAACACTGCCCCCAGGGATCTGGGTTAGCATGGGGCCTGGGATGAAGTCCTTTTGTAAATATGTAACCTTTGGCATATCTTGATTTGACCCTCTTAGACCCGCTTGGGTTAGGAGAGGCCCTAATGATTATAGAATAGTTATAAATGCACATGAATGCAATAATAAAATGCACCCTGATGCTCTACGAGTTCCCAGCCGGCATATATACGGCTGGCTTAGAAGAACTGGCAGAATTTAAGAGAAATAAGGTAGTAAAAATAAGTTTTTGATCATAAACGGGTCTATAATATTTTCTGGCCAGTAATAACTGCTGAGCTGCTTCTGAATTCCTCATACCTTACTCATGGGGCACCCGGGAGTGCTCTAGTTGTAGAAAACAGATTTGGATATTAGTTAAGAATAATGTGAGCTACTGTTAATAATTAACTGTCTGTGCAAAACATGATTGTTCTGCTTTCATGAGAATTAATGTAAAAAAATCACTGAAACTGCTATTGTATGTAAAAGTAGAATGTAGGAAGGAAACTATGGTTACCGCTTGGACACCTGCTGAAACCTGTAAATAAATCACCTGATATTTGATCTGAGAGAAAAAACAAGAGGGGCAGCAGCAAGACCAGAAGAATGGAAAGGCCGCCTAAGGAGTGTAGAAGAAAACAGAACACTTAAACTGATTATTGTTCCAGCCCAAA
>SJYA01003268.1:45818-69232 GCA_006410615.1 Neotragus moschatus
GGCTGGCTTAGAAGAACTGGCAGAATTTAAGAGAAATAAGGTAGTAAAAATAAGCTTTTGATCATAAACGGGTCTATAATATTTTCTGGCCAGTAATAACTGCTGAGCTGCTTCTGAATTCCTCATACCTTACTCATGGGGCACCCGGGAGTGCTCTAGTTGTAGAAAACAGATTTGGATATTAGTTAAGAATAATGTGAGCTACTATTAATAATTAACTGTCTGTGCAAAACATGATTATTCTGCTTTCATGAGAATTAATGTACAAAAAATCACTGAAACTGCTATTGTATGTAAAAGTAGAATGTAGGAAGGAAACTATGGTTACCACTTGGACACCTGCTGAAACCTGTAAATAAATCACCTGATATTTGATCTGAGAGGAAAAAACAAGAGGGGCAGCAGCAAGACCAGAAGAATGGAAAGGCCGCCTAAGGAGTGTAGAAGAAAACAGAACACTTAAACTGATTATTGTTCCAGCCCAAAAGGGCAAGAAGATTTTGTATCCAAACTGACTTTGTTGAAATTTTCCCCAGAGTCAGAGAAATAGAAAGAAAACAGATTGTTACCTAGTCACAAGAAAGAAGAAAAAATGATGATCTATCGTTAATAATTGATATTAAAAAAGGTATATAGAGTCTAGAAAAGAGTTTTAAGATTGGGATTCATTAAATTGGCTGTGTCCCAAGAGGCCAGTCTCTGTGGTCCGCTTCTGTAATGGAACTGTCTGGACGAGCCAAACGGTATTATTTCAGTTGTCCTCTAAGCTGTAACTAGGACTCTGTGCTATTTTCACATGAGTTTCTGATCGTGCTAGAGTCTCCCTCACCCCTTTAGGGCAGGGATATACTGAGCAAGGTCCATGCTTCCATTTTCATAATTATGGAGCCCTCCCTTTCTCTCCCTTTAATTGAACGAGGTGTAAATACTAGAGTGTGGGCTGATGGAAAATCTGTAGATTGAGCACAAAATGCTATTCCTGTAGTTGTCAAGCTCAAAGACCACATAAAAAGCAGTATCCACTGAAACCTGAGGTTAAGGAAGGGTTAAAACCCATCATTGAGAAGATTTCTTAAGCTTTCTGGCAGGCTGCAGTTATAAGGCATCAAGGGAAAAGGCTCAGCTTTGTCAACAATCTGTTAAATATCTGGGCCTAATCATATCAGAAGGGACTAGGGCCATAGGCCCAGAGAGAATTAAACCTATACTAAATTATCCCCTGCAGGTGGCTGCGGGCCAGCTCACTAAGCGCAGGCGGCTCCGGGCCAGCACGCTAGGCGCGGCCGAGAGGAGGTACCCCGCATCCGAGGTCAGTGGCGGCCGGCCAGGGGCGGTGGCCAGGAGGAGCTACCCCACGGCCGAGGCCAGTGGCAGCTGGGAGGAGACACTCTGCGGCCGAGGTCAGGGGCCAGCAGCTGGGAGGAGCAACCCGAAGAGTGGTGGCTGCACAGGCGCAGGAGTGCCTAGAGGAGCTATCCCACATCGAAGGTCAGGAGCGGTGGAGGTAAGGAGACACCCCTCGTCCAAGGTGAGGAGCAGTGGCTGTGCTTTGCTGGAGCAGCCGTGAAGAGATACCCCATGCCCAAGGTAAGAGAAACCCAAGTAAGATGGTAGGTGTAACAAGAGGGCATCAGAGGGCAGACACACCGAAACCATACTCACAGAAAACTAGTCAATCTAATCACACTAGGACCACAGCCNCTTCTTTATTTCTCAGCCTCGTTGCCCTTCTTCAGGACCGTTCGACTTTGCCGGCTGGCACCGGCACCCTTCACTGCAGACGCCTTTGATCTGGACAGGTCCTGCAGAACAGGAAAAACCACAATATACTGAGGAAAAATTAGAAAGCTATGGGGAAAGAGGAGCAAAGATTACTGATAAAGGATAGTTACAGTCCAAGGATAGACAATGAATACTTCCTGAAAATGCTCAATGGAAAATTCTTAAAGGTTTACACCAGAGTTTCCATTTAGGTGTTGAGAGTACTTGCCAGATAGCTTCTCATTTATTTGAAGGTAAAAACGTAAGGAAAACTTTAAAGAACATTATCAAAAGATGTGAGGTTTATCAGAAAAATGACCCAGAGACTGAAAAGCTAGCAAAATCTGGGTTACAACGAAGTGGAAAATATCCTGGAGAGGACTGGGAAATTGATTTTAGTCATATGCCAAAAGCTAATGGATATTATTGCTTACATGTTTGGGTGGATTCTTTTACTGGATGGATTGAGGCTTTTCCCTGTCATGGCGAACAGGCTAAGGAGACTATAAGAATTTTAATCCATGAAGTTATTCCCAGGTTTGGGCTGCCGCGGAGCCTTCAGAGTGACAACGGCTCCACCTTTAAAGCTGCAGTAATTCAGAGAGTGTCAAAAGCTCTAGGAATAAAATATCACTTACACTGTTCCCGGAGACCTCAATCCTCAGGAAAGATTGAAAAAGCTAATGACATTATTAAGAGACATCTGTGCAAATTAACTCAAGAGACGCAGGACAATTAGCTTGAAGTTCTACCCATTGCTTTCATGAGGGCTCAAACTGCTCCTGAAAAGGAGGACCTGTCCACCTTCGAATGTATTTATGGAAGGCTTATTCTTACACACAGACATTGTTATAGACCCTGAAGCCTTGGAATTAACTAGTTACGCGACTCAGCTCTCTCTCGGCTTTTCAACAGGCATTAACAGAGCTCCGGGAGGTGACTCCTGACCCAGCTTCTGAGTCAAGCAAGCCTCTATTTGAGCCAGGAACCAAGGTCCTGATAAAAACATTGGGATCTGGGGGCCAATCCCTTGAGCCCCTCTGGAAGGTCCTCACCAGGTTATTCTCTCTTCTCCCACATCTGTCAAAGTGCCAGGAACTGATTTGTGGGAGCATCACACTCAAGGTAAGAGGTGGCACCCTGATCAGAGCTAAGTGATGTCATTTTATGTCTTTACTTTCTTTGCTCTGACTTTGTACTTTTTAGATGGGCCTGATAATCTATGTGAACCTGCTTCTGCTGACTCCAAAAATNTTATTCTCTCTTCTCCCACATCTGTCAAAGTGCCAGGAACTGATTTGTGGGAGCATCACACTCAAGGTAAGAGGTGGCACCCTGATCAGAGCTAAGTGATGTCATTTTATGTCTTTACTTTCTTTGCTCTGACTTTGTACTTTTTAGATGGGCCTGATAATCTATGTGAACCTGCTTCTGCTGACTCCAAAAATCCTGAGTCTGCCATTTGATCCTCAAGACAATGCCTTCCTGTCCTGGGCTCTCTCCTATGCTGCATTCCACGATCAGTCTAACTGCTGGGTCCGTGGAGCGCTCCCTTCTTCATCGTTGGAAGGCTTCCCATGGTGGGCATCTCCACTTCAAGGAAAGGACTTTCTCCAAGTCTGTGAATACC
Organism: Neotragus moschatus; assembly: GCA_006410615.1. NCBI lineage: Eukaryota > Metazoa > Chordata > Mammalia > Artiodactyla > Bovidae > Neotragus > Neotragus moschatus. The sequence continues at coordinate 49,210 of SJYA01003268.1, forward strand.
TTCGACAACAACGATCATATGTGATGCCTCTTCTTAATCTGATGACATCTAACAATCCTAAGATGGACTGGTGCAACACTTTGTACTTTAACTACGAACATGACATTACTTTTAATTTTGATTATACATTTTCTTGGCTTAATGACTATTTTGCTACACATAAGAAGGTAAATGGGTCTAGATCTGGTGGCTTTTTACAGGACGTTTATCAAATATGAGATAAGGTTATATGGCTAACTCCTGAAAAGGAACATCTAATATCTAGCACCCCCATATGTGGGGAACAAGTAGAGACACCCCCAGAAGTTAGCCAACAACTTAATTATAATGACTGGAAACAATTGGGATTTTTGCCTCAGGAAATATGCAATGTAATCATTCCCATGTTTGCCAACCCCAGTTCAGGTCGTCCCTTTGCCTGACCATGCACTGATTGGGACTGGATATCTGAGTCACACTGGCTTGCTCCAAACGGGACCTACTGGATATGTGGCTCTTACCCATGGGCATGGCTTTCCCCTGGCTGGGTAGGGAGATGCATCCTAGGTCTAGCTTTTGCTCACAGCTTCATATTTTCAGAGCTTCCAGAGAAGTCTGCTAATTTGCCACACCTTAAAACTCGGTGGTGGAGAAGGCAGTGGCACCCCACTCCAGTACTCTTGCCTGGAAAACCCCACGGACGGGGGAGCCTGGTGGGCTGCAGTCCATGGGGTCGCTACGAGTCGGACACGACTGAGTGACTTCACTTTGACTTTTCACTTTCATGCATTGGAGAAGGAAATGGCAACTCACTCCAGTATTCTTGCCTGGAGAATCCCAGAGACAGAGGAGCCTAGTGGGCTGCCATCTATGGGGTCGCACAGAGTCGGACATGATAGAAGCGACTTAGCAGCAGCAGCAGCAGCAGCAGAACTCGGTGGGAAAGGTCTGTATTTCACTGGTATGACTATTTGGCTGCTCCCTCTCTGGAAACTACAAATGTTATGCTACGAGTGGATGCTCTGACTAACTTTACTCAACTTTACAAGATTCTCAGAAAGCTATTTCAGCTCTTAACGCTGAACAAATCCAAATTAGAAAGGTGGTTTTACAAAGCAGATTGGCCTTAGATATTCTGACAGCTGCACAAGGAGGAACTTGTGCCATTATTCATACCCAGTGCTGTACATATATACCTGATATGAGCACTAATGTTAGTCACTTTACTAAACACGTGAACAAGATGATTCAGGCTATGGATACTCCTGAAGCCTCAATTGCCTCACTTTGGCAGACGTTAACTACTTCCCCATGGTGGAAAACTATCCTAATTGAAATAATTCTGATTGTTCTGTTTCTGCTGTTCACTTCCTGCTTCTGTAACTGTAGCTGGATTTGTTTCCAGTCGCATGAAGGCTTTTAAGTCACAAATGGTTGCTCAAACTCCTGCAACTGCAGCAGCTTCCTCCAACTACTACTTGGAGCCCCTGGATCAGAGACCCTCAATATGAGGGTTAAGAGAATATGTTGCCTCACCAATTTAGGGACAACGTCCTTTATCAGCTCGAAGCAGTTACAGAATGAGAACAACACCCCTTTCCCTAGGCAACATAATTCTCCTAAAAGAAAAGGCGAGGGGATGGGGCGGGGGGGGGGGATGGGAGGGAAAAGNTTAAGAGAATATGTTGCCTCACCAATTTAGGGACAACGTCCTTTATCAGCTCGAAGCAGTTACAGAATGAGAACAACACCCCTTTCCCTAGGCAACATAATTCTCCTAAAAGAAAAGGCGAGGGGATGGGGCGGGGGGGGGGGATGAGAGGGTAACAGACAGGAAGGCCAGGGGTCTCCAAAAGGAGGAAATAGGCTGCAAGTGTCAGACATTTTTTATCTCTCTCTTAGGCATCAGGAGGAAACAAACTACAAGTGTTAGATTTCCCCCCCCCCCAATCTCTATATACATTTTAAAAGAGGTTTCTTTTAAAATTCTGTGTTATCATGATGACACCTGGTGCTACCTGAACTTAACTTTTCTCAAACCTTGAGCTAACCAATACATTTTTCTTACGGAAATGTTTTTCTTAAGCTATGCTAATGAACTATGTATTTATCCTGGAGAAGGAAATGACAACCCACTCCAGTGTTCTTGCCTGGAGAGTCCCAGGGATGGGGGAGCCTGGTGGGCTGCCGTCTATGGGGTCGCACCCAGTCGGACACGAATGAAGCGACTTAGCAGCTGTCTTCAAGGCAGTTCACCTAAGACTCAGAAGGAACCTGAGACTCAGAACCGACTTGACAAATGAGTATGCTTTATTCATGCAAATGTTCCCTTAAGCTATGTTAATGAGACTGTATTTGCCTGGAAACCTGCCTTTCTTCAAGATCCATGTCAATCGTTTTATGGCCCGGGACAACTCACCTTGTGCCAATGTTATCTCAAAATATATGTTGTGTGTGAGGGGCCTGGTGCCAGTCTCTGAATTTTGAGACATTTCCTTTCTCTAATTAGCAGTCTGCTAGTAGCTATACAACATCCAGCTAAAGACTAGCAGGGGGGCACTCTTTCTGCCCCCTTCTGAAGTCTATGCCAGAAGCTTTCTCTATCTCTTTTATACTTTAATAAGACTTTATTACACCAAAGCCCTGAGCAATCAAGCCTCATCACTGGCCCCAGATTGAATTCTTCTCCTCTGGAGGCCAAGAATCCTGACGTCTGTCACGGCTCAGCAACAACCTTCCAATTAGTCATGGTTCAGTTCAGTTCAGTCACTCAGTCGTGTCCAACACTTTGCGACCCCATGAACTGCAGCAGGCCAAGCCTCCCTGTCCATCACCAACTCCAGGAGTTCGCTCAAACTCATGTCCATTGAGTCGGTGATACCATCTAGCCATCTCATCCTCTGTCGTCCCCTTCTCCTCCTGCCCCCAATCCCTTCCAGCATCAGAGTCTTTTCCAATGGGTCAACTCTTCACATGAGGTGGCCAGAATATTGGAGTTTCAGCTTTAGCATCAGTCCTTCCAAAGAACACCCGGGACTGATCTCCTTTAGAATGGACTGTTTGGATCTCCTTGCAGTCCAAGGAACTCTCAAGAGTCTTCTCCAACACCACAGTTCAAAAGCATCGATTCTTCGGCGCTCAGCTTTCTTCACAGTCCAACTCTCACATCCGTACATGACCACTGGAAAAACCATAGCCTTGACTAGACTGGGGTGCTGTGATTCATGGGGTCACAAAGAGTCGGACACGACTGAGTGACTGAAGTGAACTGAATGAACTTAAGTACCAGATAGAGTGTCAGAGGTTGTGCGTCCACTTACCTCATAGAATGCAAAACAACTCATCCCATCATTCACAGTCAACAGATCAGGAAACAGAGGCACACACAGTTACAGCAACTTGGTGGCTCAGACGGTAAAGAATCTGCCTGCAATGCAGGAGACCTGGGTTCTATTCCTGGGTTGTGAAGATCCCCTGGAGGAGGGCATGGCAACCCACTCCAGTATTCTTGCCTGGAGAATCCCCATGGAGAGAGGAGCCTGGCAGGGCCACCGTCTGCAAAAAGGCAGACACGACTGGGCAAATAAACATGCACACACACCCAAGTTCACACAACTAGTAAGTGCTAGAGGTCAGATTCTAATTCAAATCTGCTTCATTCCCAAGCCAGTGTTAATAACCTCTGTGCCCTGAGGTCTTATTTCCTAGAATGCTAAACTGTGTTAGAAGATTCTAGTGCTTGATCCTGGGGACCTGAACAACGAACGGCACTTTCTGACTCATTATTAGATGCACCACCTCACCTAAAACTTAAACAGTAGGATCGCCTGGGTTTCATTTCTCTTATAGACAGTGCATAAGAGACATTGTATACACAGGTTAAAATCTGATCCTCCTTTTAAAAAATTTCTAATTGGAAATAATTGCTTTACAGTGTTGTGTTGGTCTCTGCCATACATTGTGAATCAGCCGTAAGTGTACATATGTCCCCTCCTCGCTCCCACTCCCATCCCCACCTCCCCCCACCACATCATCTCACCCCTCTAGGTTGTCACAGAGCACTGGGTTGAACTCCCTGTGTTATACAGCAGCTTCCCACTAGCTCTGTGCTTTAAACATGGTAATGTATATGTTTCAATACCACTCTCTCAATTTGTCCCACCCTCTCCTTCCCGTATTGCACCTATAAGTTCTTCTCTATGTCTGCGTCTCTATTCCTGCCCTGAAAATAGGTTCATCAATACCATTTTTCTAGACTCCATATATATGCATTAAAAATAGTATTAATGTTTGTTTTTCTCTTTCTGACTCACTACACTACTCACTATACCCTCTGTTTAACAGGCTCTAGGTTCATCCACCTCACTAGAACTGACTCAGACTCATTCCTTTTTATGGCTGAATAATATTCCAATGTATATATGTACCACAATGTCCACATCCTAGCTATTGTAAATAGTGCTGTAATGAACATTGGAGTATATGTGCCTTTTTGAATTACGGTTTTTCAAGGTATATGCCCAGTCGTGGGATTGCTGGGTGATATGTTAGTTTTATTCCTAGTTTTTTTAGGCAATCTCCATACTGTTCTCCATAGTGACTGTATCAATTTACATTCCCACCAACTGTGTGAGAGGGTTCCCTTTTTTCCACATCCTCTCCAGCATTTATCGTTTGTGCATCTTTTAATGATGGCCAGTCTGACCAGTGTGAGGTAATACCTCATGGTATTGATAGTTTTGATTTGCATTTCTCTAATAAAGAGCGATATTGAGCTTTTCTTTTTTCTCATGTGTTTATTGGCCTTCTGTATGTCTTCATTGGAGAAATGTCTGTTTATGTCCTCTGCCCATGTTTTCATTAGATTGTTTGTTTTTCTGATACTGAGCTGCATGAGCTGCTTGTATATTCTGGAGATTAATTCTTTGTGAATTGCTTCATTTGCAATTATTTTCTCCCATTCTGTGGGTTGTCTTTTCATTTGCAATTATTTTCTCCCATTCTGTGGGTTTTTTCGTTTTTTTAAATATAAATTTATTTATTTTAATTGGAGGATACTTACTTTACAATATTGTATTGGTTTTGCCATACATCAACATGAATCCACCACAGGTATACACACGTTCCCCATCCTGAACACCCCTTCCTCCTCCCTCCCCGTACCATCCCTCTGGGTCGTCTCAGTGCACCAGCCCCAAGCATCCTCTATCATGCATCGAACCTAGACTGGCGATTCATTTCATATATGATATTATACATGTTTCAATGTCATTTTCCCAAGTCAACCCACCCTTGCCCTCTCCCACAGAGTCCAAAAGACTGTTCTATACATCTGTGTCTCTTTTGCTGTTTCTCGCATACAGGGTTATCATTACCATCTTTCTAAATTTCATATATATGTGTTAGTATATTGTATTGGTATTTTTCTCCTTCTTTTTTTGTGGTTTCTTTTGCTGTGCAAAGGCTTTTAAGTTTAATTAGGTCCCATTTGTATATTTTTGGTTTTATTTCCATTAGTCTAGGGGGATGGGTCATAGAGGATCTTGCTGTGATTTATGTCAAAGGGTTTGACATAACTGACTGTTTTCCTCTAAGAGTTGTGTACTTTCTGGCCTTACATTCCGGCCTTTAATCCAGTTTGAGTTTATTTTTGTGTATGGTATTAGGGAGTGTTCTAATTTCATTCTTTTACACATAGCTGTGCATTTTTCTCAGCACCAGTTACTGAAGAGACTGTCTTTTCTTCATTGTATATTCTTGCCTTTGTCAAAGATAAGATGTCCAAAGCTGTGCGTGGATTTATCTCTGGACTTGCCATCTTGTTCCATTGGACTATATTTCTGTTTTTGTGTCACTACTCTACTGTATTGATGACTGTAGCTTTCTAGTATAGTCTGAAGTCAGGAAGGTTGATTCCTCCAGCTTCATTTTTCTTTCTGAAGATTGCTTTTGCACTTTGGGGTCTTTTGTGTTTCCGTACAAATTGTGATTTTTTTTTTTTTTTTTGGTTCCAGTTCTGTGAAACAAATGTCACTGGTAATTTGATAGGGATCACATTGAATCTGTAGATTGCTCTGGGTAGCATAGTCATTTTCACAATATTGAGTCTTCCAGTCCAAAAGCATGATACGTCTCTTCATCTGTTTGTGTTGTCTTTGATTTCTTTCATGAATATCTCAGAGTTTTCTGTATACAAGTCTTTAGTCTCCTTAGGTAGGTTTATTCCTAGGTATTTAATTATTTTTGTTGCAATGGTGAATGGGATTGGTTCCTTAATTTCCCTTTCTGATTTTTCCTTACTATTAGTAGGAATGCAAGGGATTTCTGAGTATTGAGTTTGTCTCTATCCTAGGACATTACTAAATGCATCCATTAGCTCTAGTAGTTTTCTACTGGCATCTTTAGGGTTTTCTAAGTAAAGCATTATGTCATCTGCAGTGAGATGTTTTGCATCTTCTTTTCCAACCTGGATTCTTTTTATTTCTTTTTCTTCTCTGATTGCCATGGCTAGGACTTGCAAAACTATGTTGAATAATAGTGGTGAGAGTGGGCACCCGTGTCTTGTTCCTGATATTAGAAAAAAATGCTTTTAATTTTTTACCTTTGAGAATCACATTTGCTGTGACTTTCTCATATATGGCCTTTATTATGTTGAGGTAGCTTTCCAAGCCCATTTTTGGAAGAGCTGCTTTTTTTTTTAATCATAAATGGGTGCTGAATTTTGTCAAAAGCTTTTTCTGCATTTACGGAGATCATTATATGATTTTTATCCTTCAGTTTCTTACTATGGTCTATCACAGTAATCAGTTTGCATACACTGAAGAATCCTTGCATCCCTGGGATGAACTCGACTTGATCAAGGCATATAATCCTTTTAATGTCTTGTTGGATTCTATTTGCTAGGATTATTTTGAGAAGTTTTGCATCCATGTTCTTCGGTGATATTAGCCTACAATTTTCTCTTTTGTGATGTTTTTGTCTGGTTTTGGTACCAGGGTAATGATGATCTCACGGAATGAGTTTGAAAGTGTTCCTTTCTCTGCAATTTTTGAAAGAGTTTGATGAGGACATGCATTAGTTCGTCTCTAAATGTTTGATAGAATTCGCCCATGAAGCCATCTGGCCCTGGGATTTTGTTTTTTGGGAGACTTTTTTTTTTAAATCACAGTTCTGATTTCAGTGTTTGTGGCTGGTCTTTTCATAATTTCTATTTCTTCCTGGTTGGGTCTTGGAATGTTGAACTTTTCTAAGAATGTGTCCATTTCTTCCACCTTGCCCATTTTATTGACATATAGTTGCTCATATTAGTCTCTTATGATCCTTTGTGTTTCTCTGTTGTCTGTTGCAACCTCTCCTTTTCCATTTCTAATTCTGTTGATTTGTGTCTTCTCTCTTTTTTTCCTGATGAGTCTGGCTAATGGTTTGTCAATTCTTTTCTAATCTTCAAAGAACCAGCTTTTAGTTTTATTCATCTTTGCTATTGTTTCTTTCATTTCTTTTAGATTTCTGCTCTGATCTTTATGATGTCTTTCCTTCTGCTAACTTTGGGTTTTTTTGCTCTTCTTTTTCCAGGTGCTTTATGTGAAAGGTTAGGCTGTCTATTCGATGATTTTCTTGTTTTTTTGAGGTAGGATTTTACCGCTATCAACTTCTCTCTTAGAACTGCTTTTGCTGCATCCCATAGGTTTCGAGTCCTTGTGTTTTCATTGTCATTTGTTTCTAGGCATTTTTTATTTCTTCTTAGATTTCTTCAGTAACCTGCTGGTTATTTAGAAGAGCATTGTTTGACTTCCATGTGTTTGCGTTGTTTTAGGTTTTTCCCTGTAACTGATATCTAAGCTCATAGCAGCATAGTCAGAAAAGATGCTCAATAAAATTTCAATTTTCTTAAATTTGCCAAGGCTTGCATTGTGACCCAAATGTGATCTAACCTGGAGAACGTTCCATGTGCACTTGAGAAGGAAGTGTATTCTTCTGCACTTGGATGTAATGTCCTGTAGATATCAGTTAGGTCTATCTGATCTAATGTGTCATTTAAGGCTTGTGTTTCGTCATGAATTTTCTGTCTGAGTGATCTGTCCATTGGTGTAAGTGGGGTGTTAAAGTTTCCCCGTACCACTATTGTGTTACTGTAAGCTTCCCCTTTTAGGTCTGTTAGTGTTTGCCTTATGTATTGAGGTGCTCCTATGTCGGGTTCATAAATATTTACAACTGTTATGTCTTATTCTTTGATTGATCCCTTGATCATTTTGTAGTGTCCTTCCTAATCTCTTGTAATATTCTTTATTTTAAGGTCTATTTTGTCTGATATGATAATTGCTATCCATCTTTCTTTTCATTTCCATTTGCACGGAATATCTTTTTCTCATCCTCCCACCTCCAGTCTGTATGTGTCTCTAGGTCTGAAGGAGGTCTCTTGTAGGCATTGTACATATGGGTCTTGTTTTATATTCATCCAGCAGACATGAGTGGATTTAACTCGTCTTATGTCCTATGCTTGGAAGGAAAATACGTCACTTCTGCTACATTCTGTTGTGCTAACACAGCCTCTATTTCGGGGAGGTGGGGCGAGTTAGACTCCTTCGCGTGGTATGAGGATCAACATGTGCATAGAGTGAGGGAAGCTACTGACGGTGGCTATGTTTAGAGAATGCCTGCCATCTACCACAATGAGGATGCTGTGAACTAGCAAGATACCCTTGCAGGTAAGACTGACTGTACAGGCTGGGAATAAGCATCAACAGTAAAAACATGCAAACCTCAGATACAGAAGCTTTCTTTCAATAAACTTGTCCCTAAGAAGTAGCTGGACAGATATACAAAGATTTACGAACAATAGTATTACCTTGGTTTTACGATAACAACAGAAAACTGGAAATGACAGAAGTGCCCATTAGGAAGAACTTTGTCGAACACATTGAATCACATGCATGCACTGGAGTTTAACATATTTAAAACTCTGCACAGGCCTTGAGATCTTCAGGTCATATCCAAGAAGTGAAACATGGCCCTTGCTGAGGAGAGGTTAAGAGCACTCGAGGCCACCAGGCCTTCTGTGCTGCCTTTGGCTCCCACAACCTCACTCATCTAGTTCCAGCTTTCTTTAATATTCCACCTCTCAAACTCCCACTCTGCCTTCCCCTGAGAATCTCCTGGTCATCCCTCAAGTCTCAGCTTGTTGTGCATTTCTTCAGGCAAGGTTTGTCTGATTCCCCACAACCAGGTTAAGTTTTCCCTACCAGGTTCATTCCTGGCCCACCTTCATTCTCCTAAAGCACATGTTAGTAGGGCACATCAGTTTGTTGTAATTACTTGCATAACTATCTGACTCTCCAGCACTACACAACTGGGAGCTCACGCTTTTGCTACTCTATCCCCTACCTAAAGTAGTGTTTTCGGATCCTAGAATTTACTTGATCTCTGTTCATTTCCAAGGCAAACTATTCAATATCACAGTAATCCAAGTCTATACCCCAACCACTAATGCCGAAGAAGATGAAATTGAACGGTCCTATGAAGACTTGCTGCAAGGAGATCCAACCAGTCCATTCTGAAGGAGATCAGCCTTGGGATTTCTTTGGAGGGAATGATGCTAAAGCTGAAATTCCAGTATTTTGGCCAGCTCATGTGAAGAGTTGACTCATTGGAAAAGACTCTGATGCTGGGAGGGATTGTGGGCAGGAGGAGAAGGGGACAACAGAGGATGAGATGGCTGGATGGCATCACTGACTTGATGGACATGAGTCTGAGTGAACTCTGGGAGTTTGTGATGGACAGGGAGGCCTGGCGCGCTGCGATTCATGGGGTCGCAAAGAGTCGGACACGACTGAGCAACTGAAATGAACTGAACTGAACTGATGAAGACTTGCAAAACCTAGAACTGACAACAACAGCAACAAAAGATGTCCTTTTCATCATAAGGGATTGGAATGTGAAAGTAAGAAATCAAGAGATACCTGAAGTAACAGGCAAGTTTGGCTATGGAGTACAAAATGAAGCAGGGCAAAGGTGAACAGTTTTGCCAAGAGAACACACTCGTTATAGCAAACACCCTCTTTCAACAACACAGGACACAACTCTACACATGGACATCATCAGAGGGTGAATACCAAAATCAGATTGATGATATTCTAAGCAGCTGATGATGGAGAAGCTCTATACAGTCAGGAAAAGCAAGACCAGGAGCTGACTGTGGCTCACATCATGAACTTCTGATTGCAAAATTCAGACTTAAACGGAAGAAAATAAGGAAAACCACTAGGCCATTCAGGTATGACCTAAATCAAATCCTTTACAACTATACACTGGAAGTGACAAGTAGATTCGAGGGATTAGACCTGATAGACAGAGTGCCTGAAGAAATATGGACAGAGGTTCATAACGCTGTACAGGAGGCAGTGATCAAAACCATCCCCAAGAAAAAGAAATGCAAAAAAGGCAAAATGGTTGTCTGAGAAGGCCTTACAAACAGCTGAACAAAGAAGAGAGCTGAAAGTCAAAGGAGCAAAGGAAAGATTTACCCATCTGAATGCAGAATTCCAAAGAATAGCAAGGAGAGATAAGAAAGCCTTCCTAAGTGCACAATGCAAAGAATCAGAAGAAAACAATAGAATGGGAAAGACTAGAGATTTCTTCAGGAAAGTCAGAGATGCCAAGGGAATATTCCATGCAAAATGGACACAGAAAAGGATAAACGGTATGGCCCTAACAGAAGCAGACGATATTAAGAAGCGGCAAGGATACACAGAAGAACTATCCGTAAAAGATGTTAATGACCCAGATAGCCACAATGGTGTCATCACTCACCTAGAGAGAGACATCTTGGAGTGTGAAGTCATGTGGACCTTAGCAAGGATCACTATGAACAAAGCTAGTGGAGGTGATGGAATTCCAGTTGAGGTATTTCAAATCCTAAACGATGATGCTATGAAAGTGCTGTACTCAATATGCCAGCAAATTTGGAAAAGTCAGCAGTGGCCACAGGACTGGAAGAGGTCAGTGTTCATTCTAATCCCAAAGGAGGGCAAGGCAAAAGAATGTTCAAACTACCACACAATTGCAGTTATTTCACCTGCTGGCAAAGAATGCTCACAATTCTCCAAGACAGGTTTCAACAGTATGTGAACCAAGAACTTCCAGATGTTCAAGCTGGATTTAGGAAAGGCAGAGGAACCAGAGATCAAATTGTCCACATGCGTTGGATCATAGAAAAAGAAAGAGAATTCCAGAAAAACATCTACTTCTGTTTCATTGGCTACGCTAAAATCTTTGAGTGTGTGGATCACAACAAGCTGTAGAAAATTCTGAAAGAGATGGGAATACCAGCCCACCTGACCTGCCTCCTGTGAAACCTGTACGCAGGTCAAGAAGCAACAGTAAGAACCGCACATGCAACAATGGACTGGTTCCACATTGGGAAAGGAGTACATCAAAGCTGTATATTGTCACCCTGCTTATATCACTTCTATGCTGAGCCCATCATGCGAAAGGCTGGGCTGGATGAAGCACAAGCTGGAATCAAAACTGTCGTCACCTTCTCCTCCTCCCACAAATCCTTCCCAGCATCAAGGTCTAGGCTAATGCCTCAGCTCTTCGCACCAGGTAGCCAAAGTGTTGGAGCTTCAGTTTCAGCATCAGTCCTCCCAATAAATAATCAAGGTTGATTTATTTGACGACTGACTGGTTTGATTTCCTTGCAGTCCAAGGGACTCTCAAGAGTCTTCTCCAACACCACAGTTCAAAGGCATCAGTTCTTTGGTGTTCAGCCTTTTTATGGTTCAGCTCTCACATGCACACTTGACTACTGGAAAAACCATAGTTTTGACTAGACAGAACTCTGTCAGCAAAGCAATGTCTCTGCTTTTGAATAGACTGTCTAGATTTGTCATAACTTGTCTTCCAAGGAGCAAGCGTCTTTTAATTTCATGGCTGCAGTCACCATCTGCAGTGATCTTGGAGAGAAGGAAAATAAAGTCTGTCACCGTTTCCATTGTTTCCCCACCTATTTGCCATGAAGTGATGGGACCAGATGCCATGACCTTAGTTTTTCGAATGTTTAGTTTGAAGCCAGCTTTTCTCACTCTCCTCTTTCACCCTCATCAAGAGACTTTAGTTTCTCTCCACTTTCTGCCATAAGGGTGGAGTCACCTGCATATCTGAGGTTATCAATATTTCTCCAGGCAATCTTGATTCCGCATATGTGCTTTATCCAGCCCAGAATTTCACATGATGTGCTCGGCATATAAGTTAAATAATCAGGGAGACAATATACAGCCTTGACATACCCCTTTCCCAATTTGGAACCAGTCCATTGTTCCATGTCCAGTTCTAACTGTTGTCTCTTGCTCTGCATACATATGTCTCAGCAGGCAGGTCAGGTGGTCTGGTATTCCCATCTCTTTAAGAATTTTCCACAGTTTCTTGTGATCCTCACAGTCAAATGCAAAAAGGCAAAATGGTTGTCTGAGGAGGTGTTAAACATAGCTGAGAAAAGAAGAGATGCTAAAGGCAAAGGAGAAAAGGAAAGATATACCCATCTGAATGCAGAGTTCCACAGAATAGCAAGGAGATATAAGCAAGCCTTCCTCAGTGATCTATGCAAAGAAATTGAGGAAAACAGTAAAATGAGAAAGACTAGAGATTTCTTCAGGAAAGTTAGAGATGCCAAGGGAGCATGTCATGCAAAGATGGGCACAATAAAGGACAGAAACGGTATGGACCTAACAGAAGCAGAAGATATTAAGAAAAGGTGTCAAGTATACACAGAAGAACTATACAGAAAAGATCCTAATGACCCACATAATCACGACGGTGTCACCACTCACCTAGGGACAGACATTCTGGAGTCTGAAGTCAGGTGGGCCTTAGGAAGCATCACAATGAACAAAGCTAATGGAGGTGATGGGATTCCAGCTGAGCTATTTCACGTTCTAAAAGGTGATGCTATGAAAGTGCTGCGCTCAACATGCCAGCATATATGGAAAAGTCAGCAGTGGCCACAGGACTGGAAGAGGTCAGTTTTCATTCCAATCTCAAAGAAAGGCAATGCCAAAGAATGCTCAAACTACTGCACAATTGCATTCATCTCGCATGCTAGCAAAGTATTGCTCAAAATTCTCCAACCAAGGCTTCAACCATAGGTGAACCAAGAGCTTCCAGATGTTCAAGCTGGATTTAGAAAAGGCAGAAGAACCAGAGATCAAATTGCCAACATCCGTTGGATCATAGAGAAAGCAAGAGAGTTCCAGAAAAACATCTACTTCTGCTTCATTGACTACGCCAAAGCCTTTGACTGTGTGGATCACAAAAAAACTGTGGAAAATTCTTCAAGAGATGGGAGAGCCAGACCACCTTATCTGCCTGCTGAGAAATCTGTATGCAGGTCGAGAAGCAACAGTTAGAACCGGACATGGAGCAACAGACTCATTCCAAATCGGGAAAAAAGTGAGTCAAGGCTGTATATTGTCACCCTGCTTATATCACTTCTATGCAGAGCCCATCGTGTGAAATACTGGGCTGGATGAAGCACAAGCTGGAATCAAGATTGCCAGGAAAAATATCAATAACCACAGATATACAGATGACACCACCATTACGGCAGAAAGTGAAGAAGAACTAAAGAGCCTCGTGATGAGGGTGAAAGAGGAGAGTGAAAAAGCGGGCTTCAAACTAAACATTCAAAAAACTAGGTTCATGGCATCTGGCCCCATCAGCGGGAAACGTGGCAAATAGATGGAGGAAACAAAGGAAACAGTGACAGACTTTATTTTCTTGGGCTCCAAAATCACCATAGATGGTAGCCGCAGCCATGAAATTAAAAGATGCTTGCTCCTTGGAAGAAAAGCTATGACCAACCTAGTCAGCATATTAAAAAGCAGAGGCATTACTTTGCTGACAAAGGTCCGTCTAGTCAGAGCTTTGTGATGTTCCTTCACCCAATCATGAAGTTTTCACTTCTACTACTGAGCATAACAAGCACTCAAAGACTGAGTCAAACATAAGTGTCCAACCCCCACCAGAAGCCAAGGTCTTTGCAAATAGCAAGAGGTTCATCCTTGTTCATCTTCCACCACCTCCCACCAAGTGACTCAATTTGCTGTTCAGTCATTAAGTCGTGTCTGAGTCTTTATGACCCCACAGAATGCAGCATGCCAGGCTTCCCCGTCCTTCACTATCTCCTGTAGTTTGCTCAAACTTATGTCCAGTGAGTTGGTGATGCCATCTAACCATCTCATCTTCTGTCACCCCCTTCTCCTCCTGCCCTCAATCTTTCCCAGCATCAGGGTCTTTTCCAATGAGTTGGCTCTTTGCATTAGGTGGTCAAAGTACTGTTGTTTCAGCTTCGGCATCAATCCTTCCAATGACATAGGCAGGGCTGATTTCCTTTAGGATTTACTGGTTTGATCTCCTTGCTGTCCAAGGGACTCTAGAGAGTCTTCTTCAGCACCATAATTCAAAAGCATCAGTTCTTCATCTCTCAGCCTTCTTTATGATCCAACTCTCACCTCTGTACACGGCTATTGGAAAAACCATAGCTTTGACCAGATGGACATTTCTGAGCAAAATGATGTTCCCACTGCTTAATATGCTGTCTGCGTTTGTCATGGCTTCTCTTCCAAGGAGCAAGCAAATTTAATTTCATGGCTTCAGTTACTGTCTGTAGTGATTCTGGAGCCTAAGAAAATAAAATCTGTCACTCTTTTCATTTTTTCCCCTTCTGTTTGCTTTAAAGTGATGGGACTGAATGAGATCTTAGTTTTTTGAATGTTGAGTTTTAAGCCAGCTTTTTCAGTCTCCTCTTTCACCTTCATCAAGAAGCTCTTTAGCTCCTCTTCACTTTCTGCCGTTAGGGTGGTATTAGCTGCATATCTAAAGTTATTGATATTTCTTCCACCAGTCTTGATTCCAGCTTGTGATTCATCCAGCCTGGCAGCAAAGTGACAATATGCAGTCTTGACATACTCCTTTCCCAATTTGGAACCTGTCTGTTGTTCCATGTCCCATCCTAACTGCTGCTTCTTGACCTGCATAAAGGTTCCTCAGAAGGCAGGTAAGGTGGTCTGGTATTCCCATCTCTTTAAGAATTTTCCACAGTTTGTTTTGATCCACACAGTCAAAGGCTTTAGCATAGTCAATGAAGTTGAAGTAGAAGTTTGTCTGGAACTCCCTTCCTTTCTTCATGATCTCTGGTTCCTCTGCCTCTTCAAATCCCGCTTGTACATCTGGAGGTTTTCACTTCACGTACTGCTGAAGCCTAGCTTGAAGGTTTTTGAGCATTATCTTGCTAGCATGTGAAATGAGCACAATCATATGGTAGTTTGAACATTCCTTGGCATTGCTCTTCTTTGGGACTGGAATGAAAATTTTCAAGTCCTGTGGCTGGAGCAACTAATGACTCAGTTAGCTCCTCTTTATATATTTGATTGAGTGCTGAATGACAAAATGTATCAATATTATTTTTAAATACAGGGCAATCTATAAATACAAGATCTTACTAGTTTGAGCTAACCAGTGTTTTAAAAGGTGACCATTCTCTGACACTATCAAATAACCTCATAATGGAAATATATTCTAGGTTGTTGCCAAGGTCTGAACAATCTCCAGAAAACAGGGTAGAGATTACAATGGCATTTACTAGGATCAGAGATTTACAGTGGTGGCCTTGGACTGGACTAGGATTTTCCTGCGATCGAAAACAATAGTAATTTTTTGTCATGGTGAAATTTTAAAAAACCCAGATTGGAAAAGAAGAGGTAAATCTCTCACTGTTTGCAGATGACACGCTACTATACATGGAAAACCCTAAAGATTGGATCAGAAAATTATTAGAGCTGATCAGTGAATTTAGTAAAGTTGCAGGATACAATGGTAATACACACTAAACATTTGCATTCCTATACAGTAGCAATGAAAAGTCTGAAAGAGAAATTAAGGAATCAATCCCATTTACCATTGCAACAAAAAGAATAAAATACCTAGGAATAAACCGACCTAAGGAGACAAAAGGTCTGTATACAGAAAACTGTAGGACACTGATGAAAGAAATCAAAGGCGACATAAACAAGTGAAGAGCTATTCCATGTTCCTAGGTTGGGGGAATCAACATTGCAAAAATTACAGCATTACCAAATGTAATCTACAGATTCGATGTGATCCCTATCACATTACCAATGATATTTTTCATAGAACTAGAACAACAACAACAAAAATCTCACATCTCATATGGAAACACAAAAGACCCTGAATAGACAAAGAAATCTTGAGAAAGAAGAATGGAGCTGGAAGAATCAACCTTCCAGACTTCAGGCTATGCTACAAAGCTACAGTCATCAAGACAGTATGGTACTGGCTCAAAAATAGAAAATATAGACCAATGGAATAAGATAGAAATCCCAGAGATAAACCCACATACCTCTGAGCATCTTATCTTTGACAAAGGAGACAAGAATATACAATGGGGCAAAGATAGTCATTTACTATGTGCCACTGGGAAAGCTGGACAGCTACGTGTAAAGGGATGAAATTAAAACACTTCCAAACAGCATACACAAAGATAAACTCAAAATGGATTAAAGACGTAAGATCAGAAACAATAAAACTCTTAGAGGAAAGCGTAGAACACTCTATGACATAAATCATAGCAAGATCTTCTATGACCCACGTCCTAGACTAATGGAAATAAAAATAAACAAGTGGGACCTGACTAAACTTAAAAGCTTTTGAACAGCAGAGAAAATTATTAACATGGTGAAAAGATAATCCTAAGAATGGGAGAAAATAATAACAAATGAAACTATTTAGAGAGGATTAATTTCCAAAATATGCAAAAGCTCCTACAAGTCAATACCAGAAAAACAAACAACCCAACCAAACAGTGGGCAAAAGACCTAAACAAACATTTCTCCAAAGAAGTCATACAGATGGCTGATAAACACATGAAAATTAGAGAAATGCAAATCTAAACTACAGTGAGATATCATCTCACACTGGACAGAATGGCCATCGTCAAAAAATCTATAAACAATAAGTGCTGGAGAGCGTGTGGAGAAAAGGGAACTCTCTTGCCCAGTTGGTGGAAATGTAAATTGATACGGCCACTATGAAAGACAGAATACAGATTCCTTAAAAAAACTAGGAATAAAAGTGCCATATGACCCAGCAACTCCACTAATAGACTTATACACTGAGGAGACCAAATTGAAACAGACACATGTACCCCAATGTTCACTGCAGCACTATTTGCATTAGCTAGGATATGGAAGCCATGTAGATGTCCAACGACAGATGAACTGATAAAGAATTGTGCTACAGATATACAATGGAATATTACTCAGTGATAAAAAGGAACACATTTGAGTAAGCTCTAATGTGGTGGGTGAACCTAGAACCTATTATACAGCGTGAAGTAAGTCAGAAAGATAAAAACAAATATGGTATACTAATGCACATACATGGAATCTAGAAAGATGGTACTGATGAAATTATTCACAAGGCAGCAATGGAGATACAGGCCTAAGAACAGACTTATGGGCACAGGGCGGGGGAAGAAAGAGAGGGTGGGATGTATGGAGAGAGTAATATACAGTACCATATGTAAAATACATAGCTAATGGGAATTTGCTGTATGACTCAGGGAACTCAAACCAGGGTTCTGTAGAAACCTAAAGAGGTGGGATGGAGAGGGAGGTTGGAGGGTGGTTCAAGAGAGAGGGGACATAGGTTTACCTATGGCTGATTCATGTTGATGTTTGGCAGAAAACAACACACTATTGCAAAGCAATTGTCCTTCAATTAAAAAGAAACAAATTTAATTTGAAAAAGACACTGTGACAGAATGTATTAAGAGAAAACAAACAGTAACCTTCAATATGCTGCCTACAAGAGATTCACTTATGGTGAAAGACACACAGATGGCATATGAGCACATAGAAAAAGATATTTCATAGAAATGGAAATGACAAGAAAGCAAGGGTAGCAACGTTCATCAGAAAAAAGAAAAGGACTTTAAAACAAAGGCTGTAACGGAAGACAAAGATGGGCATTATATAATGATAAAGGGATCAATTCAAGAAGAGGATATTATACCTGTTAACATATATACATCCAATTCAGGAGCACCTAACTATATAAAGAAAATACTAGCAGACATAAAGGGAGAAACTGACAATAATACAATGATAGTAGGAGACATTAACACCCTACTGACATCAATGGACAGATCATCCAGACAGAAAATCAATAAAACAACAGAGATTCTAAATGACACAACAGACCAGTTGAGTATAATTGATATCTCCAGGACACTAACATCCCCTCAAAGCAAGAATACAAGATGTCTTTGAGTGCTCATGGAATGTTATCTAGGATAGACCAAATTTAAGATGATAGAGATGATTTCAATCATCTTTTTGTACCACAAAGGTATGAACCTAGAAATCAACTACAGAAGGAAAATGGGATAAGAATGAACGTATGGAGACTAAACAATCTAATACCAAAAACAAAGCAAAACACACACACACAGAGTGGGTGAAAATGAACTCAAAGGAGTTAGAAAATACCTTGAGACAAATGAAAATGAAAACACAATTTTACAAAACCTGTGGAATACAGGAAAAGCAGTTCTAAGAAGGAGGTTCATAGTGATATAGCCCTCCCTCAGGAAGCAAGAAAAATCTCAGGTAAGCCAATCTACCACCTAAAAGAATTAGAAAAAAGAAAGAATTAACAAAACCCAAAATCAACAGAAGGAAGGAAATAATAAATATCAGAGAGGAAATAATATTGAGATTAAAAAAGAAAACAACAATGGAAAAGGAACACACGTACACCCATGGCAGATTCATGTTAATGTATGGCAAAACCAATACAATATTGTAAAGTAAAATAAATAAATAAAGCTGAGATTTTTTTTTTTTAAAAGGCAAAGGTCAATAAAACAACAAACCATGAGCTGTTTTTTTGAAAAGATGAAATCGTCAAACCTCTAGCCAAGCTCACCAAGAAGAAACAGGAGAGGGCCCAAATAAAGAAAATGAGAAACGAAAGAGCAGAAATAACAACCAGGACCACAGAAATGGAAAACTTTGTAAGAGAATGGTATGAAAAGTTGTATGCAAACAAATTGAACAACCTGGAAGAAATGGACAAGTTCCTATTAACAGAAAACTGCAGCCTGCCAAGTCTAAGTCAAGAAGAAACAGATAATTTCAACAGACTGTTCACTGGAAGTGATATAGAAACTGCAGTAATAATTTTAAAAGAAACACTGCAAACAAATGTCCAGGACTGGACAGCTTCACTAGGGCATTCTACCAAACATGGGGGGAAAAGAAAAGGACCGATATTCATCCTTCTCAAACTATTCCAAAAAAATTGAAGAAGATAGAGTCCTCCCAAATTCCTTCTATGATACCACCATCACCCTGAATCTGAAACCAGACATGACAGGAAAGGAACTTTATAGGTCAATATCTTTGATGAATATAGATATAGAAATCCTCAACTAAAATTGACCAACCTGAACCCAGCTATACGTAAAAAGGATAATACGCCATGATCAAGCTGCATGCTTTCCAGGGTCACAAGGATCTTTCAACATATGCAAATCGATCAGTGTGATACACCACACTAACAAAAGGAAGGACAAAATCCTCATGACCATCTCAATAGATGCAGAGAGAGTATTTGACAAAATTCAACATTCATCCAGAATTAAAATTCTCACCAAAGTGGTTTTAGAGGGGACATGTATGTGCTTGCACGCTAAGTCACTTGAGTCATGTCCCTCTCTTTGCCACCACCAGGCTCTTGCATTCATGGGATTCTCCAGGCAAGAATACTGGAATGGTTTGCCATGCTCTCCTCCAAGCGAGGGGACATATCTCCACATAAAAAGGGGCATTAACGACAACCCCACAGCTAACACAGTACTCAATGGTGAAAAGGTGAACACTTTCCTGCTGAATTCAGGAACAAGACAACTATGCCCACACCATACCTCCATTTCACTTAGTTGTTCTTCTGGGGTTTTAATCTTGCTCCT
>SJYA01003268.1:69672-125707 GCA_006410615.1 Neotragus moschatus
GAAAAGGGAACTCTCTTGCCCAGTTGGTGGAAATGTAAATTGATACGGCCACTATGAAAGACAGAATACAGATTCCTTAAAAAAACTAGGAATAAAAGTGCCATATGACCCAGCAACTCCACTAATAGACTTATACACTGAGGAGACCAAATTGAAACAGACACATGTACCCCAATGTTCACTGCAGCACTATTTGCATTAGCTAGGATATGGAAGCCATGTAGATGTCCAACGACAGATGAACTGATAAAGAATTGTGCTACAGATATACAATGGAATATTACTCAGTGATAAAAAGGAACACATTTGAGTAAGCTCTAATGTGGTGGGTGAACCTAGAACCTATTATACAGCGTGAAGTAAGTCAGAAAGATAAAAACAAATATGGTATACTAATGCACATACATGGAATCTAGAAAGATGGTACTGATGAAATTATTCACAAGGCAGCAATGGAGATACAGGCCTAAGAACAGACTTATGGGCACAGGGCGGGGGAAGAAAGAGAGGGTGGGATGTATGGAGAGAGTAATATACAGTACCATATGTAAAATACATAGCTAATGGGAATTTGCTGTATGACTCAGGGAACTCAAACCAGGGTTCTGTAGAAACCTAAAGAGGTGGGATGGAGAGGGAGGTTGGAGGGTGGTTCAAGAGAGAGGGGACATAGGTTTACCTATGGCTGATTCATGTTGATGTTTGGCAGAAAACAACACACTATTGCAAAGCAATTGTCCTTCAATTAAAAAGAAACAAATTTAATTTGAAAAAGACACTGTGACAGAATGTATTAAGAGAAAACAAACAGTAACCTTCAATATGCTGCCTACAAGAGATTCACTTATGGTGAAAGACACACAGATGGCATATGAGCACATAGAAAAAGATATTTCATAGAAATGGAAATGACAAGAAAGCAAGGGTAGCAACGTTCATCAGAAAAAAGAAAAGGACTTTAAAACAAAGGCTGTAACGGAAGACAAAGATGGGCATTATATAATGATAAAGGGATCAATTCAAGAAGAGGATATTATACCTGTTAACATATATACATCCAATTCAGGAGCACCTAACTATATAAAGAAAATACTAGCAGACATAAAGGGAGAAACTGACAATAATACAATGATAGTAGGAGACATTAACACCCTACTGACATCAATGGACAGATCATCCAGACAGAAAATCAATAAAACAACAGAGATTCTAAATGACACAACAGACCAGTTGAGTATAATTGATATCTCCAGGACACTAACATCCCCTCAAAGCAAGAATACAAGATGTCTTTGAGTGCTCATGGAATGTTATCTAGGATAGACCAAATTTAAGATGATAGAGATGATTTCAATCATCTTTTTGTACCACAAAGCTATGAACCTAGAAATCAACTACAGAAGGAAAATGGGATAA
Source organism: Neotragus moschatus (assembly GCA_006410615.1). NCBI lineage: Eukaryota > Metazoa > Chordata > Mammalia > Artiodactyla > Bovidae > Neotragus > Neotragus moschatus. The sequence continues at coordinate 71,089 of SJYA01003268.1, forward strand.
GAATGAACGTATGGAGACTAAACAATCTAATACCAAAAACAAAGCAAAACACACACACACAGAGTGGGTGAAAATGAACTCAAAGGAGTTAGAAAATACCTTGAGACAAATGAAAATGAAAACACAATTTTACAAAACCTGTGGAATACAGGAAAAGCAGTTCTAAGAAGGAGGTTCATAGTGATATAGCCCTCCCTCAGGAAGCAAGAAAAATCTCAGGTAAGCCAATCTACCACCTAAAAGAATTAGAAAAAAGAAAGAATTAACAAAACCCAAAATCAACAGAAGGAAGGAAATAATAAATATCAGAGAGGAAATAATATTGAGATTAAAAAAGAAAACAACAATGGAAAATGAACACACGTACACCCATGGCAGATTCATGTTAATGTATGGCAAAACCAATACAATATTGTAAAGTAAAATAAATAAATAAAGCTGAGATTTTTTTTTTTTAAAAGGCAAAGGTCAATAAAACAACAAACCATGAGCTGTTTTTTTGAAAAGATGAAATCGTCAAACCTCTAGCCAAGCTCACCAAGAAGAAACAGGAGAGGGCCCAAATAAAGAAAATGAGAAACGAAAGAGCAGAAATAACAACCAGGACCACAGAAATGGAAAACTTTGTAAGAGAATGGTATGAAAAGTTGTATGCAAACAAATTGAACAACCTGGAAGAAATGGACAAGTTCCTATTAACAGAAAACTGCAGCCTGCCAAGTCTAAGTCAAGAAGAAACAGATAATTTCAACAGACTGTTCACTGGAAGTGATATAGAAACTGCAGTAATAATTTTAAAAGAAACACTGCAAACAAATGTCCAGGACTGGACAGCTTCACTAGGGCATTCTACCAAACATGGGGGGAAAAGAAAAGGACCGATATTCATCCTTCTCAAACTATTCCAAAAAAATTGAAGAAGATAGAGTCCTCCCAAATTCCTTCTATGATACCACCATCACCCTGAATCTGAAACCAGACATGACAGGAAAGGAACTTTATAGGTCAATATCTTTGATGAATATAGATATAGAAATCCTCAACTAAAATTGACCAACCTGAACCCAGCTATACGTAAAAAGGATAATACGCCATGATCAAGCTGCATGCTTTCCAGGGTCACAAGGATCTTTCAACATATGCAAATCGATCAGTGTGATACACCACACTAACAAAAGGAAGGACAAAATCCTCATGACCATCTCAATAGATGCAGAGAGAGTATTTGACAAAATTCAACATTCATCCAGAATTAAAATTCTCACCAAAGTGGTTTTAGAGGGGACATGTATGTGCTTGCACGCTAAGTCACTTGAGTCATGTCCCTCTCTTTGCCACCACCAGGCTCTTGCATTCATGGGATTCTCCAGGCAAGAATACTGGAATGGTTTGCCATGCTCTCCTCCAAGCGAGGGGACATATCTCCACATAAAAAGGGGCATTAACGACAACCCCACAGCTAACACAGTACTCAATGGTGAAAAGGTGAACACTTTCCTGCTGAATTCAGGAACAAGACAACTATGCCCACACCATACCTCCATTTCACTTAGTTGTTCTTCTGGGGTTTTAATCTTGCTCCTTCCTTTGGAACATATTTACTGCTGTCTCATTTTGTCTAAATTTCTGTTTGTGGTCTCCTCTCTGATGGCTGCAGAGTTGCAGTTCCTCTTGCTTCTGGTTTCTGCCTCCTCATGGATGAGTTTGGTCCAGGGCTTGTGCAAGCTTCCTGGTGGAAGGGACTGTTGCCTACCCACTGCTGGTTGGATCCAGGTTTGTCCCTCTGGTGGGTAGGGTCATGCCAAGGTGTATGTTTAGAGGTATCTGTGAGCTCAGTATCCCTTTAGGCAGCCTGTCTGATGATGGGTGGGATGTGTTTCTACCTTGCTGGTTGCTCGACCAGCACACCAGTACTGGAGCTTGCAGGCTAGTGGGTGTGGCCAGGTTTGGGTGTCAAAATGGTGATTTCCAGGAGAGCTCATGCCAGTCAATATTCCCTGAGGCCTTCATCACCAGTTTCCTTACTCTCCATAGTGAGCCACATACCACTCCTGTCTCTCTAGGAGACCTACCAAGACCCACAGACTGATCCAGACCAGGCTCTTATGAAGTCTTTGTTTTTTGCTGAGTTCCAGTGCTTGTCAAACTTTGTGTGTGCCCTCCAAAAATGGACTCTCTGCTTCCACAAGTCCTGTGGGACTCCTGCACTCAAGCCCTGCTGGCCTTCAAAGCCAAATGCTCTGGGGTTTCTACCTGCCAATGTCAGACCCTCAGGCTGGGAAGCCTGACATGGATCTCAGAACTCTCATTGCTGGGGAAGAAACTCTGTGAAAGAATTATTTTCTACTTTGTGGGGCATCCACCTGGTGGCTATGGTATTTGATTATGTCCTGAAATTGTCCATCCTACTGTCTTGTGATTTTTTTTCTGTGCCTTTAGTTGTAAAACATCTTTTTCTTTCTTTCTTTCTTTCTTTCTTTTGGTGTGTTCTAGTCTTTTTTGTTGATGGCTATTTAGCCCATAGTTGTGATGTTGATGTTTTTGTGAGACAAGGTGAGCTCAAGTCCTACTCTTCTGTCATCTTGTCTGGAATCGAAGGGCTCTTTTAGTTTGGATGCTTGCTCTATCTTTCTTTACTGTGCACTGGGCATTATCTCCTTGATATAGGGTGTGTAGATGCAGTGGTGCCTGCATACTCACAGGATGGCAGGGACAGATCATTGCCTGCTCATGGGTTTCTTAGCAGCAGCAGTGGCTCATGCATTCCCATGACAGCACGGGTAGCATTTAGTGCCTGCTCACGACCCACATGCTCCACCAGTACAGCAGGGGCAGTGCTTGGCTCATGCTCATGGGTGTCTTGGTAGGGAGTTGAGGTGGTGGGTGTCCTCCTGGTACAGCAAGGGGAGTGCTTGGTGCCTGCTTACAGGTTTTATAGCAGCAGCAACAGCAGCCTGCATGTGCTAGGGACAATGGAGGTAGTGCTTGGCCCCCGCATGCGGGTCTCAGAGTAGCAGCCCAGGATGGTGGCAGTGGCTCACACCCACCTGCAGAGCTTGTGTAAGTAGTATCCTGTTGGCTGAGAGCATACAAAGGGAAATAAGCATCTACGGCAGTCCCACTCTTCTCCTTGTGGGACCCCAACAGTGGCACCCTGCCTCTATAGTGGGCCCAGGCTTCTTCTGAGTACACCCCACTGCCACACTCCAGCCTCTTCAAGCTGTCTCCACACAGCCAACCCAAGTCCTCTCCCTGGGTCTGACCTCCAAAGCCCAAGCTTCAGGATCTAGCTCCTGCCCACACCAGTAGATGAGCCTCAGTCTAAGAGCTCAGGGCAGCAGTATCCACCACCTATGCAGGTCACTCTCCATTTTTCCTACTGCAATCCAGTTGCTTCACTCTCCTCTGAGACTCCAAAGCTCCACCTCCATCCAGGCTGATCGTCTCACCAGTAAGGCAACTTCCCCAGGTGTGAGAAACTTTCCTTCTTCACAGCTCCCTCCCTGGGGATCAAGTCCAGTCTAGATTCCTTTCTCTCTCTTTTATTTATTTTTCCTTTTGTCTTACTCATTTACATGGAAGTCGTCTTGCCCTTTCAGAAGTCTGAGGTCTTCTGTCCACGTTCAGTAGGTGCTCTGTGTGAATCATCCTACTCCTCGGCCATCTTGATCCCTCCTTGATTTCTCTTCTGATATTTCATTATGTGTTGCTGTTCAGTCGTTAGGTCATGTCTGACTATTTGTGACCCCATGGACTGCAACACACCAGGCTTCCCTGTCCCTCACCATCTTCCGGTGTTCATCCAAGTTCATGTCCCGTGAATCAGTGATGCTATCCAACCATCTCATCCGCTGTCATCCCCTGCTCCTTTTGCCTTCAATCTTTGCCAGCATCAGGGTCTTTTCCAGTGAGTTGGCTGTTCTTATCAGGCGGCCAGAGTACTGGAGCTTCAACTTCAGCCTCAGTCTTTCCAATGAATATTCAAAATGATGTCTTTGCTTTTTAATACACTGTCTAGGTTTGTCATAGCCTTCCTTCCAAGTCCCTATTTTATTATTAGTCTATAGAAAAGTAACAGATTTTTGTAACTGTGACCAATTGCAGGTTTCTGAAACTGTGACCAACTGTAATTTTGAAATTGTGTCCTCGTATGGGAGAATCGCTATACAACCTGTGTGCCCAGTGGCTTTGGTGAGAGAGCTGGATCTGATATGAGCACGAGTCACATCTTTCCCCAGGGTGTTCTGAAAGCTAGCACTTTGGTGGGAGCTGCATCTAGAGAAACTAGTTAAGTTCAGTCGCTCAGTCGTGTCCGACTCTTTGCGACCCCATGAATCGCAGCACGCCAGGCCTCCCTGTCCATCCCCAGCTCCTGGAGTTCACTCAGATTCACGTCCATCGAGTCAGTGATGCCATCCAGCCATCTCATCCTCTGTCGTCCCCTTCTCCTCCTGCCCCCAATCCCTCCCAGCATCAAAGTCTTTTCCAATGAGTCAACTCTTCGCATGAGGTGGCCAAAGTACTGGAGTTTCAGCTTTAACATCATTCCTTCCAAGGAAATCCCAGGGCTGATCTCCTTCAGAATGGCCTGGTTGGATCTCCTTGCAGTCCAAGGGACCTTCAAGAGTCTTCTCCAACACCACACTTCAAAAGCATCAATTCTTCGGCGCTCAGCCTTCTTCACAGTCCAACTCTCACATCCATTGACTAGATGGACCTTAGTCGGCAAAGTCATGTCTCTGCTTTTGAATATGCTCTCTAGGTTGATCATACCTTTTCTCCCAAGGAGTAAGTGTCTTTTAATTTCATGGCTGCAGTCACCGTCTGCAGTGATTTTGGAGACCAAAAAAAAAAAAAAAAAGTCTGACACTGTTTCCCATGAAGTGATGGGACCGGATGCCATGATCTTCGTTTTCTGACTGTTGAGCTTTAAGCCAACTTTTTCACTCTCCTCTTTCACTTTCATCAAGAGGCTTTTTAGTTCCTCTTCACTTTCTGCCATAAGGGTGGTGTCATCTGCATATCNGATGCCATGATCTTCGTTTTCTGAATGTTGAGCCTTAAGCCAACTTTTTCACTCTCCACTTTCACTTTCATCAAGAGGCTTTTGAGTTCCTCTTCACTTTCTGCCATAAGGGTGGTGTCATCTGCATATCTGAGGTTATTGATATATCTCCCAGCAATCTTGATTCCAGCTTGTGTTTCTTCCAGTCCAGCATTTCTCATGATGTACTCTGCATATAAGTTAAATAAGCAGGGTGACAATATACAGCCTTGCAATACGTGAACCGTGAACTTCCTGATGTTCAAGCTGGTTTTAGAAAAGGCAGAGGAACCAGAGATCAAATTGCCACCATCTGCTGGATCATGGAAAAAGCAAGAGAGTTCCAGAGAAACATCTATTTCTGCTTTATTGACTATGCCAAAGCCTTTGACTGTGTGGATCACAATGCACTGTGGAAAATTCTGAGAGAGATGGGAATACCTGACCACCTGACCTGCCTCTTGAAAAATCTGTATGCAGTTCAGGAAGCAACAGTTAGAACTGGACATGGAACAACAGACTGGTTCCAAATAGGAAAAGGAGTACATCAAGGCTGTATATTGTCACCCTGCTTATTTAACTTACATGCAGAGTACATGGTGAGAAACTAGAGCCAGACTCAAATGTGAGCTGGAACTTCTCCTCTACTCAGTGACCAACACCATCCTATTTGGGTGGGTCCCAAGTTGTTGGACCAGAAGACCTAAGGGTCAGAAAACCTAAGGATTTGAGCTGGCTCCTTTCCTTCTAAGTGTGTGCTCTCCCCTTTCTCAGCACTGGCATCTTTGTCCCAGAGGGAAGCAAGAGGGTCTTGAGCATTTGTTCTGCATGTATCTGGGCACTGGCTGTTACAGTGCCCTGGTCAGAGTCCCAAATAGTTACCCTTGTCCCATTCAAATTTATTCTAAATCCTTATCCATTCTATCCCACACAACGAAACTCTTGTTTGGCCTGAGCAGCCCTCATACTAGTGTGAAGCAAATACGGACAGAGCAGGCGCTTGGCTCAGGCTGGGGTGCACTGTGAAATAGTCACAGGAGACTGACCAGAGTCTGGTGCAGTTTCAATCTGCCTTCTCCATCTGTTTCAGGGGTAAATAAGTATGTACATGCTCTTCACAAGCAGAGTCTAGGTTTCTTACAGCCCTCCTGTTCGTCCCACTAGTTTTCTAACCAACTATGGGAACTTGTCTTTCCAGTGTCAGGCCCCAGGTCTTGGGCATCTTATCTGTGTCTCTCACTGCTCATTCCCCATAGATGATCCCCCTCTTCTTCTTTGTCCCCTTCCAGGGGCACAGATTCCAACCTGATTGCTTTTCTTCCCTTCCTATCTGACTTTGTGTGAATTTTTTTTTATATATATCCTTCATTGTACAAGATTCTTTCTGCTAGTCTCACATTAGTTTTCAGTGAGAATTGCTCTACCTGTAGATATATTTTTCAGTGTTCCTGGGGGAGGTGAGTTTCATATCCTCCTAATCTACCATCTTGATCTTGACTGAGAATTGCCATCTTTCTACTCCAGAGACTTTCTATCCAAGGGGGGGAAAAAGAATCACTTCTCAGTTCTTCAAGCTTTTTGCATGTCCCTCCAAAGGCTTGCATCATTTTCTTCATATTAGTTTTTCAAACTTGTATTTTTTATTCCTATGCATTTTATTATTATACTGTATTGCTGTTATAAATGTTTTTCCCCTCTACTGTGTTTTCTAACTTGATGTTACTTACATGCAAGAAAACACTAGATATTTTCTTCTCATCGAATCTTCACAGTAGTTAAACAAGAAGACACGAAGAGAGGAGGTCTTCAATTGTCTTCTTCCTCTGAAGTGACTTGCAAGAAGTTTGGGACATTTCAGTAAGTCTCATAGCAGAGACAGGCAAAACTTACATGCTGCAGAGACATCCTTAGAAAACATTTCCTGGATAATCTCTGGGCTGCTGCTGCTTTCACTGAATATATCTGTCTCCGTTCGGTAGATACCTGGCTCAGAAATACGCATAGATATTGGATCTAGGGTCTAGGCTTACTCTGTTGTCACATGGTACAAAGCGATGATGACTAACATGTTCCCCAAAGCATCAGCCATGTAGCTTATTGATAAGACAAAGCTGACTTTATTGTACAATATGGTAATGGAGAGCTCTACCTCAACAAAAGCACTTCAGAAGTAAGAAGGCAGAAGTGACACTTATGCATATTTTGAAATCTAGTGGAAAACAATTCTTTCAGTTGGCGGGGGTGGGGGGGCTGGTATTACTGGGATTGGATAAAGATTATTATATAACAGTTTAGGATTGGTGGACACAGCAAGGGAAGGACTTGAAAACAAGTTTTTCACGAGTCCTGGAGTTGAAAATATTGTTAGGCACGTCTCACTGAATAGTTTATGGGTCTTTTAGGCTGGGAATGAATAATGAAGTCATTTACAACTTGTACCTTCCTGAGCGAGAACTTCCTGGAATAGTAAAGTTATGCTGGTAAAGACAGTACTTGTTAGTGAAGAAAGTGATCCCTGTGCATGGTTCCTATTCTCATACTTGTTTTCACATAACTCGTAAGTTTATTTGTGGAGGTAGTATATGGAGGGGAAGAAGAGAACGGGGGCTATGATGAGAAATTAGCATTTTGTAAGTAAATTAGAATATAATTTTAAACTGACTCCTATATATTCTACATAGCTGGGCTGCTTTGATGGAAATACCTGAAGTTGGGAACAGGAGGTTTCTCCCTTCCTCTATGTCTTTGTCCCTCTCAAAAGTGGTTTGAGAAGTTATCATCATTATTTTAGAGTGAGAGCACTAAAAAGCAATAAAACACCTGATCTTTTATTTAATTTTTCTTACCTTTTCCCCCTTAATCAGAAAAGGTACAACCAAATTTTACTTTCCTTTTTTCCCCTCCTAATCCCAGTTGTCAGTGCAGTACTCAAAGGAAAATTTGTGATTTCTCATTCTAACACCTAACCACCAAATAACCACATTCATGTCATCAGATAGATGGATGGCTGTGGGTCACAAGGACCCAAGCATTTCTGTTTCCTGAATGGCTCCACTCCACCCCCAGAAGTCATTCTTCAACCTGATGTCAGTCTTCAGCTTCCTTCTATTGGGGCTGTGGAATTTAACCCCTGGTGAACAAGATGAATTCATAAGACCATACTTGAATTTGGATGGAAGCAAGTTATGGAATATCTCTTGGGACACACAGAAAACAGCAGAACATATTGATATGAAAGACATTACAGAGACAGAAAAGTAGCCTTCTAGGACTCAATCTGGGCTGATAAGCAAGGAGCTAGAACTGGTACTGATAACAGCTCCTCTCACTGTGCAGAGGCTACATATTTCCACTTGACCAATAGTCTCCCTTTGTCCAAACAGGAGAATCTATGAACAAACATAAATTTTCACAGGACTAACGAGGAGAGCAAGGGAAAAGTCTCCAGCTTCTGAACAGCTGGCGTTTTCCAGGGACCCCTGGACAGCCAGCATCTAAGCTCAAATTGCTTGGTGCTTGAGGTCAAATTGCTTATTCCTTTCCATGTGAAATACAACTCTCACATTTGTCTCAAAATGGAAACATAGTGGAGAGTTGAGATCTACTGCTATTTGCTGCAACACAACAATTCATGGCATTCAGCTACACCTCAGCCCAAGCACAGCTTAGACAGGATGCCAAGAGAATGAGAGGCCATATGCATCTACTGACCTTTTTACCTGTTAGTTCCAGTCTGTGCCATGTGACATTTGGCTTGTGCAAAACATATACTGTTATCTGAACTTTAATGTGCAGTTTTGCAGATGGAATCTACATTTCATCAGCAGCTATACATCTTGCAGTAGCTCTTAAAACCCATACCAAAGATGTCCTTTATATTTTAAACACTGAACTTCAAAGGAAAAGGAATGAAATGGAGCTTTTAATGTGTACATACATGTACTTCTATATCAGTGTTTAATTATCATTGGGGATATTTTGTGAAAGACTTTAATGCTTTTCATACTGCGGTATGAAAACCATAGTAGCTCATGAGATTAATGTAGTGGGCCACAAAATAGCATTTCAAATAAATGCAATTAAATAAAAATATCAGTGTGCCCTGTGTGCAGAGCATACAGTTAGACTACACATGTATGCACATATGCAAACATATATTAATATGACTACTGAGTTCATTTTTAAAATTTATTTATTTTCGGCTGTGCCGAGTCTTTCTCGCTGTGCACAGATTTTCTCTAGTTGTGGCGAGGAAGGCCTATTCTCCAGTTGCCATGCACAAGCTTCTGATTGTGGTGGCTTCTTTTCCTGCAGAGCATGGGCTCTAGGGTGCAGTCTTCAGTAGTTGCAGCTAATGGGCCCAGTAGTTGTGGCACCCAGGTTTATTTGCCCCACATCACGTGGAATCTTCCTGACCGGGGATCAAACTTGTGTCCCGTGCACTGACAGGCAGATTCTTAACCACCGGACCACCAGGGATAATATGCATTTTTCTCACATTTTGCAATCAAAAAAGTTTGAAGATTGTTACTTTAGAGTGCTCAGTTGCTTCAGTCATGTCCAACTCTGTGACCCCATGGACTGCGGCCCACCAGGCTCCTCTGTCCATGGGATTCTTCTGGCAAGAATACTGGAGTGGGTGGCCATGCCCTTCTCCAGAGGATCTTCCTGACCCAGGGATCGAACCCACATCTCCTTCACTGCAGGCGAATTCTTTACCACTGAGTCACTGGGGAATTGGACAAATACCTAAGGCCATCTAACCAGCCATTGGTGAGGATGATGGATTAGGTCCTGATTAGAATAAGGTTCATTGCTATATAGTTTTCTATGTAATATTTGAAATAACTCTCAGCACAGTTTAAGTTGACTTAGCTTTACTGTAGACGTTTGACCCACAGCAAACTTATTTGTGGAATCCCCAGGTTGTGAGGAAAAAAAATCTGATTAGTGGTGGGGCTTTCTTGTTCATCTTCCCTGTTAATGCCCCAATTATTTCCTACTGTCTCTTTCTACAGATGCAAGATATGATCATGTGTGTGTACCTTTGTATATGTCTGATGCTGTCTTTATGTTTTATCTTTAATTTGTCCCTTATGTTGACCTTTTCTTAGAGTTTTTGTTAGCATTCACTTACAGTGGGACTTCCCTGGTGGCTCAGATGGTTAAGCGTCTGCTTACAATGTGGGAGACCCGGGTTCAATCCCTGGGTCGGGAAGATCTCCTGGAGAAGGAAATGGCAACCCACTCCAGTATTCTTGCCTGGAAAATCGCAGGACGGAAGAGTTCGGTAGGCTACAGTCCATGGGGTCGCAAAGAGTCAGGCACAACTGAGCGACTTCACTTACTTACTTATAGTGGGACTTGAAAACCACAAGGTATTTTTCTTACATAAAATGACAAGAAGTTTTTGATTACGAGCTATTGTTGTTAGAACCAGTAATCCACGGAGTGAGTTTTCTTTTAGGGTAAGGAAAGGGAAACTAAACTGTTGCTGGTGCAAAATAATAGAACGGATCCAAAGAACAGACTTTTGAAGTTTTATTCAAACCAGGTTTGTGAGTCAATATCTCACTTAAATTATTAGGGCCATATTATGGGAGGCTTTAGAAGATTTGAAGTCTCTCCAATCCCAAACCAAACTGAGTCTTCCTTGCTGGCCTAAACAGCCCCTTTTCTTTTGTCTGAAGAGTCTATTTCTGTGTTTCACCTTGCACATAAAACTCAATTCTACTCATGCCTCAGCAATCCCTATTACCTCCAAGCCTATAACTACTGTGGTGCCCACCAAGATTCAAGGGAGAGATGGCTCCATGAATTATATCCTAAAGTAGACTATTATATAAAAAATAACTGGATTACTTTAACTGCTATGTTCATGGTCTCAGTGATAGACTTGGAAAAGGATTCCAAGGTGGCTTGACCAAGGAGGGAAGAGTATAATTTTTTATCAGAAGAATGTGATTAAAAATGGTGTGCATAAAAGAGGTTCTATATTCAATGTGGTAGCTTAGTCCACTGATTATACTGAATTCCTTACATCATCATAAGGTTCAAGATACATCCTGCTTAGTGTGAACATATTTTGGACTTTTCCCCCTTTCAGTGCTTGTAATACTCCTGTCACAAATATCATCTGTAAACTTTCTGAATTACTTTTACTATATAATGTTGTTATTCAGTCAAGAAGTCATGTCGCACTTTTTGCAACCTCATGGACTACAGCATGCCAGACTCCTCTGTCCTACACTACCTCCCGGAGTATGCTCCAGTTCACGTCCGTTGAGTCGATGATGCTATGTAAACATCTGATACTTTGCTGCCCTTTTCTCCCTTTGGCTTTAATATTTCCTAGCATCAGGGTCTTTTCTTCGTATCAGGTGGCCAAAATATAGGAGCTTCATCTTCAGTAATAGTACTTCCGATGAATATTCAGGGTTCATTTCCTTTAGGACTGAATGGTTTGGTCTCTTTGCTGTCCAAGGTACTCCCAAGAGTCTTTTTCAGCACCTCCATTTGACAGCATCGATTCTTTGGCACTCAGCCTGCTTTATGGTCCAAATCTCCCACCCATACATGACTACTGGAAAAGACATAGCTTGGACTATCCGGGCATTTGTCATCAAAGTGATGCCTCTGTTGTTTTAATATGCTGTCTAGGATTGTCATAGCTTTCCTTCCAAGGAGCAAGTGTCTTTTAATTCCAGGGCTGCATTCACCATCTGCAGTGATTTTGGAGCCCAAGAAAATAATGTCTGTTACTGATTCCATTTTATTCTCATCTATTTGCCATGAAGTGATGGGACTGGATGCCATGATCTTAGTTTTTTGAATGTTGAGTTTGAAGCCAGTATTTTCACTCTCCTCTTTCACCCTCATCAAGAGGCTCTTTAGTTCCTCTTTGCTTTCTGGTGTTAGAGTGGTATCATCTGCATGTCTGAGGTTGTTGATATTTCTCCCAGCAATCTTGAGTCCAGCTTGTGAGTCATCCAGCCTGGCATTTTTGCATGATGTACTCTGCATATAAGTTAAATAAGCAGAGTGAGAATATGTAGTCTTGATGTACTTCTTTCCCAATTTTGAACCAGTGCATGTTACATGTCTGGTTCTAACTGTTACTTCTTGTCCTGCATACAGATTTCTCAGGAGGCAGGTAAGGTGGTCTGATACCCCCATCACTTTAGGAATTTTCCACAGTATATGGTGATACACACAGTGAAAGGCTTTATAAATAGTCAATGAAGCAGAAGTAGATGCATTTCTGGCACTCCCTTGCTTTCTCCATGATCCAGTGAATGTTGGCGATTTGGTCTCTGGTTTCTCTGCCTCTTCGAAGCCCAATTATACAGCTGGAAGTTCTTGGTTCACATAATGCAGAAGCCTAGCTTGAAGGATTTTGATGATAACTTTGCTAGCACATGAAATGAGGGCAATTGTACCCTAGTTCGAACTTTGTTTGGCATTGCCCTTCTTTGGGATTGAAGTGAAAACTGATCTTTTCCAGTCCTGTGGCCACTAGCTTTGTTCATAGTAATGCTTCTTAAGGCCCACTTGTCTTCACACTCCAGGATGTCTGGGTCTAGGTAAGAGAAAGCATCATCATGGTTATCTGGGTCATTAAGACCTTTCTTTAATAGTTTTCCTGTGTATCCTTGCCACATCCTCTTAATCTCTTCTGCTTCTTTTGGGTCCTTATTGTTTCTGTCCTATATCATGCCGATCCTTGCATGAAAGGTTCCCTTGATATCTCCAATTTTCTTGAAGAGATCACTGGTCTTTCCCATTCTGTTGTTTCCCTCTATTTCTTTGCATTGTTTGTTCAAAAAGTCCTTTAAAAAAAAGGCATTTACTTTATTTAGTTTCCTTTTCTATTGATATATATATATATATATATATATATATGTTTTTTTTTTTAATTGAAGTATACTTGCTTTACAGAATTTTGTGGTTTTCTGTCACACATCAACAAGAATCAGCCATAGGTACACCCATGTCCCCTCCCTACCGGCCCTCCCTCCCATCTCCCTCCCCATCCCACCCTTCAGGGCCCCTGTTTGAGTCCCCTGAGTCATACAGCAAATTCCCATTGGCTATCTGTTTTACACATGGTATTGTAAATTTGTATGTTACTCTCTCCATACCTCTCCCCTTCTCCTTCCTCTCCACCCACCTTGTCCATAGGTCTGTTCTCTATATCTGTTTCTCCATTGCTGCCCTGAAAATAAATTCATCAGTGCCATCTCTTCAGATTCCACATATATGTGTGTGTGTGTGTGTGTGTGTGTCAGTATATGATGTTTATATTTCTCCTTCTGACTTACTTCACTCTGTATAATAGGCTCTAGTTTCATCCACCTCATTAGAACAGATTCAAATGTGTTCCATTTTATGGCTGAGTAGTAGTCCACTGTATATGTGTACCACAGATTCTTTATCCCTTCATTTGTCAGTGAACATCTAGGTTGTTTCCATGTTCTAGCTGCTGTAAAAAGTGCTTCAGTGAACATTGGGGTACATGTGTCTTTTTCAGTTTTGATTTCCTCAGGGTCTATGCCTAGGAGTGGGATTGCTGGGTCATATGGTGGTTTTATTCCTAGCTTTTTAAGGAATCCCCATGCCATCTTCCTAGTGGCTGTATCAGTTTACATTCCCACCAGCAGTGTAAGAGTGTTCCCTTTTCTCCGCACCCTCTCCAGCATTTATTGTTTGTAAACTTTTTGAAGATGGCCATTCTGACTGGTGTGAGGTGGTATCCTGTAGTTTTGATCTGCATTTCTCTAATAATGAGTGATGTTGAGCATCTTTTCATGTGCTTGTTAGCCATCTGTATGTCTTCTTTGGAGAAATGTCTCTTCAGGTCCCTTCCCAGTTTTTATTGGGTTGTTTGATTTTATGGTATTGAGTTGTATAATCTGCTTGTATATTTTGGAAATTAATTATTTATCAGTTGTTTCCTTTGCTACTATTTTCTCCCATTCTGAAGTTTGTCTTTTCATCTTGTTTGTTGTTTCCTTTGCTGTGCAAAAGCTTTTAAGTTTAATTAGATCCCACTTGTTTATTTTTGTTTTTATTTCCATTACTCTAGGAGGTGGGTCATAGAAGATCTTGCTTTGATTTATGTCATCGAGTGTTTTGCCTATGTTCTCCCCTAAGAGTTTAATACTTTCTGGTCTTACATTTAGGTCTTTAACCCATTTTGAGTTTATTTTTGTGTATGGCATAGGTAGTGATCTAATTTCATTCTTTTGCATGTAGCTGTCCAGCTTTCCCAGCACCATTTACTGAAGAGGCTGTCTTTGCTCCATTGCATATTCTTGCCTCCTTTCTCAAAAATAAGGTACCCATTGATGTGTGGGTCTGTCTCTGGGTTCTCTATCTTGGTCCTTCGGTCTATATTTCTGTGTTTGTGCCAGTACCATACTGCCTTGATGACTATAGCTTTGTAGCATAGTCTGAGGTCAGGAAGGTTGATTCCTCCAGCTCCATTCCTCTTTCTCAAGACTGCTTTGGCTATTCGGGGTCTTTTGTGTTTCCGTATGAATTGTGAAATTTTTTGTTCTAGTTCTGTTAAAAAATGCCATTGGCAATTTGATAGGGATTGCATTGAATCTGTAGATTGCCTTTGGTAGAATAGCCATTTTCACAATATTGATTCTTCCTACCGAGGAACATGGAATATCTCTCCATCTGTATGTCGTCTTTGATTTCTTTCACCAGTATCTTATAGTTTTCTGTACACAGGTCTTTTGTCTCCTTAGGTAGGTTTATTACTAAATATTTTATTCTTTTAGTTCCAATGGTGAATAGGATTGATTCCTTAATTTCTCTTTCTGATTTTTTTTTATTGTTAGTATATAGGAGTGCAAGTGATTTCTCTGTGTTGACATTGTATCCTGTGACTTTGGTGAATTTGCTTATTAGCTCTAGTAATTTTGTGATAAGTTTCTTTGGGGTTTTCTATGTATAGGATCATGTTATCTGCAAACAGTGAGAGTTTTACTTCTTCTTTTCCTATCTGGATTCCTTTTATTTCTTTTTCCTCTCTAATTGCCATAGCTAGGACTTCCAAACCTATGTTGAATAACCATGGTGAGAGTGATCACCCTTGTCTTGTTCCTGATTTCAGAGGGAAAGCTTTTAGTTTTTTCACCATTGAGAATAATGTTTGTTGTGGGCTTTTCATATATGGCCTTTATGTTGAGGTAGGTTCCTTCTATGCCCATTTTTTGAAGCATTTCTGTCATGAATGGATGCTGAATTTTGTTGAAGGCTTTTTCTGCATCTATTGAGATGATCATATGGCTTTTATCTTTCAATAGATTGATATGGTGTATCACGTTGATTGATTTGGATATGCTGAAGAATACTTGCATCCCTGGAATAAACCCAACTTGATCATGGGGTATGAGCTTCTTAATGTGTTGTTGGACTCTGTTTGCTAGAATTTTGTTGAGGATTTTTGCATCTATGTTCATCAGTGACATTGGCCTGTAATTTTCTTTTTTCGTGTTGTGTTTCCCTGGTTTTGGAATCAGGGTGATGTGTCCTTGTAGGATGAGTTTGGGAAATGTTCATTTCTCTGCAATTCTGGGGAAGAGTTTCAGAAAAATAGGCATTAGGTCTTCTCTAAATGTTTGATAGAATTCCCCTGTGAAGCCCTGGGCTTTTGTTTGTGGGGAGATTTTTGATCACTGTTTCCATTTCAGTGTTTGTAATTGGATTGTTCATAATTTCTGTTTCTTCCTGGTTCGGTCTTGGGAGGCTGATCTTTCCTAAGTATCTGTCCATTTCCTCTAGGTTGTCCATTTTATTAGTATATAGTTGCTCATAATATTCTCTTATGATCCTCCTTTGTATTTCTGTGTTGTCTATTGTAACCTCTTCTTTTTCATTTCTAATTTTATTGATTTGATTTTTCTCCCTTTTTTTCTTGATGAGTCTGGCTAGTGGTTTGTCAATTTTATCTTTTCTCAAAGAACCAACTTTTAGTTTTATGAATCTTTGCTATTGTTTTCTTCATTTCTATTTCATTTATTTCTGCTCTGATTTTTATGATCCCCTTCCTTCTGCTGACTTTGGAGGTTTTCTGTTCCTCTTTTTCCAGCTGTTTTATATGTAGAGTTAGGCTGTCTATTCGATGCTTTTCTTGTTTCTTGAGGTATGATTGTATCACTATACACCTCCCTCTTAAAACTGCTTTTGCTGAATTCCATAGGTTTGGGGTCATCATGTTTTCACTGTCATTTGTTTCTAGGAATATTTTGATTTCTTTTCTTATTTCTTCAGTAACCTCTTTGTTATTTAGTAGTGTATTGTTCAGTCTCCATGTGTTTGTGTTTTTTGCTGCTTTTCTCCTGTAGTCGATATCTAGTCTCATAGCGTTGTGGTCAAGAGAAGATACTTGATAGAATTTCAGTTTTCTTAAATTTACTGAAGCTTGATTTGTGGCCCAAGATGTAGCCTATCCTGGAGAGTGTTCCATGTGCACATGAGAAGAAAGTGTATTCTTCTGCATTTGAGTGGAAAATCCTGAAAATATCAATTAGGCCCATTTTGTGTAATGTTTCATTTAAGGTTTGTGTTTCCTTATTGATTCTCTGTTTTGATGATCTGTCTGTTGGTGAAATTGCGATGTTAAAGTCTCCTACTATTATTGTGTTGCTGTTGATTTCTCTTCTTATGCCTGTTCTTATCAGTCCCTCAGTCGTGCCCGACTCTTTGCGACCCCATAGACTGCAGCACACCAGGCTTCCCTGTCCATCACCAACTACCAGAGTTTACCCAAACTCGTGCCCATCAAGTCAGTGATGCCATCCAACCACCTCATCCTCTGTCATCTCCTTCTCCTCCCGCCTTCAATCTTTAGTGAGTCAGTTCTTCACATCAGGTGGCCAAGCTATTGGAATTTCAGCTTCAGCATCAGTCTTTCCAGTGACTATTCAGGACTCATGTCTTTTAGGATAAACGTTGGATCTCCTTGCAGTCCAAGAGATTCTCAAGGGTCTTCTCCAGCACCACAGTTCAAAGCATCAATTTTTTGGTGCTCAGCTTTCTTTATGGCCCAGCTCACGTTTGTACATGACTACTGGAAAAACTGTAGCTTTGACTATACAGACCTTTGTCGGCAAAGCAATGTCTCAGCTTTTTAATATGCTGTCTAGGTTGGTCATAGCTTTTCTTCCAAGGAGCAAGCGTCTTTTAATTTCATGGCTGTAGTCATCATCTGCAGTGATTTTTGAGTCCCCCCAAATAGTCTGTCACTGTTTCCATTGTTTCCCCAACTGTTTTCCATGAAGTGATGGGACTGGATTCCGTGATCTTCGTTTTCTGAATGTTGGTTGAGTGTTAAACCACTTTTTTCACTCTCCTCTTTCACTTGAATCAAGAGGCTCTTCAGTTCCTCTTTGCTTTCTGCCATAAGGGTAGTGTCATCTGTGCATCTGAGTTTGTTGATATTTCTCCCAGCAATCTTGATTACATCTTGTGCTTCATCCAGCCCAGCATGATGTACTTCATCCAGCCTGCCATCATTTTGCATCATGTACTCTGCATGTAAGTTAAATAAGCTGGATGACAATATACAGCCTTGATGTACTCCTTTCCCAATTTGGAACCAGTCCATTGTTTCATGTCTGGTTATAACGATTGCTTCTTGACCTGCATACAGATTTCTCAGGTGGCTTGTATGGTCTGGTATGCCCATCTCTTCAAGAATTTTCCACAGTTTGCTGCGATCCACACAGTCAAAGGCTTTAGCATAACCAACGAAGCAGAATATATATAATATCTGGAATTCTCTTGCTTTTACTATGATCCAATGGGTGTTGGCAATTTGATCTCTGGTTCCTCTGCCTCTTCTAAATCCAGATTGAACATCTGGAAGTTCTTGGTTCATGTACTCTTGAAGCCTAGCTTGGACAATTTTCAGCATTACTTAGCTAGCATGTGAGATGAGTGCAATTGTGTGATAATTTGAACATTCTTTGGCATTGCCTTTCTTTGAGACTGGAATGAAAACAGAACTTTTCCAGTCCTATGGCCACTGCTGAGTTTTCCAAATTTGCTGGCATGTTGAATGCAGCACTTCCACAGCATCACCTTGCAGGATGACAATATTCAGCCTTGTCGTACTCCTTCCCCAGTTTTGAACCAGTCCATTGTTCCATGTCTGGTTCTAACCGTTGCTTCTTGACCTGCATACAGTTTTCTCAGGAGACAGATAAGGTGGTTTGCTACTCCTATCTCTTTAAGAATTTTCCACAGTTCATTGTGATCCACGTAGTCAAAGGCTTTAGTATAGTCAATGAAGTTGAAGTAGAAGTTTTTCTGGAACTCCCTTACTTTCTCCATGATCCAACGAATGTTGGCAATTTGATCTCTGGTTCCTCTGCCTCTTGAAACCTCACTTGTCCATCTGGAAGTTTTCAGTTCATGTACTGCTGAAGCTTAGTTTGATGGGTTTTGACCATAACCTTGCAAGCATGTGAAATAAGCACAACTATACAGTAGCTGGAACATTCTTGGCACTGCCCTTCTTTGGGATTGGGATGAAAATTGATCTTTTCCAGTTCTGTGGCCACTGTAGAGTTTTTAAAATTTGTTGACATATGGAGTGTAGCACTTTTAGCAAAATCATCTTTTAGGTTTTTAAATAGCTCAGCAGGATTTCCATCACCTACACTAGCTTTGTTCATAATATTTCCTAAGGCCCAGTTGACTTCACACTCCAGGATGTCTGGCTCTTGGTGAATGACAACACCATCATGATTATCCAGATCTTTAAGACCTTCCTCGTTTAGTTCTGTGTATTCTTGCCACCTCTTCTTAATCTCTTCTGCTTCTGTTAAGTCCTTACTGTTTCTATCCTTTGTCATACTCATCCTTGCATGAAATATTCTCTTAATATCTCCAGTTTTATTGTAGGACTTCTGTTCTGTCCCATTCTTGTGTTTTCTTTTATTTCTTTGCATTGTTTATGTAAGAAAGCCTGCTTACCTCTCCTTGCTATTGTTTGGAATTCTGCATTCACTTAGATATATCTTTGGATTTCTCCCTTGCCTTTCACTTTTTTTTTTTTTCTTTCCTCAGCTATTCTTTGGCACATTTTTGGCTACTGCCTCTTGTACAGTGTTATGAATCTCCATCTATAGTTCTTCAGGCACTCTATCTATCAGATCTAATCCTTTAAATCTATTCATTACTTCCACTGTATAATCATAGGGATTTTTATTTAGATCATACCTGAGTGGCCTAGTGATTTTCCCTATTTTCTTCAATTTAATCTTGAATTATACATTAAGAATCTGATGATCTGAGCCACACTCAGCTCCAGGTCTTGTTTTTACTGACTGTATAGCATCCTGCATATTTGGCTGCCAAGAACATAATCAACCTGATTTTGGTATTGAACACCTGGTGATGTCCATGTGTAGAGCTGTCTCATGAGTTGTTGGAAAAGTGTGTTTCCTATGATCAGAGTGTTCCCTTGATAAAGCTTTGTTTGCCTTTGCTTTTATATTTACCTATGTATTTAGTTCAAATAGAGTTCTTTTTGCTTTCATTTGATTTCAGTTTATTGCTAATGTCCTTTCATTTCAGGCTGAATTTTTTTTATCTGTGAATGCCTTAATTTCTCCTCCATATTTTTAGAAAAGTTTTGCCATATATAAAGTTCTTGATTAAGAGTTTTTATGTCTCAGGACTTAAAAAATGTCATTTAATGGTGCAGAATAGTACTGGCACAAAAAGAAGCATAGATCAATGGAACCAGGATAAAAGCCCAGAAATATACCTGCACACGTATGGTCAATTAATATATGACAAAGGAGGCAAGAATATACAGTGCAGTAAAGACAGTTGCTTCAATAACTGGTGCTGGGGAAACTGGATAGCTACATGTAAAATAAACTAGAACATCCTTTAACAGTATACACAAAAATAAATTCAAAATGAATTAAAGATCTAATGATAAAATCTGGTATTATACAACTCCTGGAGGAAAACATAGGCAGAAAACTCTTTGACATAAACTATAGTAATATCATTTTTTTTAAATCTTTCTCCTAGAGTAATGAAAACAAAAACAAACAAATGGGACCTAGTTAAACTTAAAGACTCTTGCTCAGCAAAAGAAACCATAAAATCTATGGAATGGGAGAAAATATTTTACAATGATGTGACAGACAAGGGATTAAACTCCAAAATATACAAATGGCTCATGTAGCTCAATATCACCAAGTAACCCAATCAAAAACTGGGGAGAAGACCTGAATAAATATTTCTCCAAAGAAGACATACAGATGGCAAAATATCACATAAAATGATGCTTAATATTGCTAATTATCAGAGAAATGCAAATCAAAACTACAATAAATTATCACCTCATACCTGGTCATCATAAAATATATATATATATATAAATGCTGGATAGGCTGTGGAGCAAAGGAATCCTCCTACACTGTTGGTGGAAAAGTAAATTGATACAGCCGCTATGGAGAATAGTATGGATGTTCCTTTAAAAACTAAAACTAGAGCCACCATGTAATTCTGCAGTCTCACTCCTGGGCATGTATCTGGAGAAAACTACAGTTTGAAAAGATACATGTACCCCAGTGTTCATTGACAGCACTCTTTACGATAGCCTAGACATGGAAGCAACTTAAGTGTCCATCGACAAATAAGTAGATAAAGAAGATGTGGTATATATACACAAAGGAATATTACTCAGCTATAAAAAATAATGAAAGAATGCCATTTGAAGCAACATGAATGGCCTTAGTGCTTTGCACAAGTGAGGTAATCCAGAAAGAGAAAGCCAAACATCATAAGCTATCACTTATATGTGGAATTTAAAATATCATACCAGTGAACTTACTTACAAAACAGAAATAGACTCACAAACATAGAGAAACAGCTTATTGCCAATAAAGGGGAAGGGGGAGAGGGATTAATTAAGAGTTTGGAATTAAAATATACACCCAGATCTCCCTAATTATAGACAGACACTTTACCATCTGATCCACCAGGGAAGTCCCTAAAATATACACACTACCATATAAAAAATAGACAACTAACAAGAACCTACTATATAGCACAGGGAACTATACTCAACATCTTGTAATAACTTATAATGAAGAGAATGTAAGAAAATCTGATATATATTGTTATTGTTCAGTAGATAAGTCATATTCAAACTTCGTGGCCCCATGAAGTGTGGCATTCCACTGGGAACAGGCTCCTCTGACCTCTACTATCTCCTGGAATATGCTTAAATTCATGTCAAAAGAAGCAATGATGCTATCTAGCTTCTGAATCTCTTTGCTGTTCACCTGAAACTACTACAACATTGTAAATCAACTATTTTCCAACTAGCTCCATTTCCCTTCAACCATATGAGGGCACAGCAAGACGACAGCTGTCTATGAATCATAAAGCCAATCTCACCAGACTCAGATCTGCTGTCACGTTGACCTTGAGCATCCCTGCCTCCAGGACTGTGAGAAATAAATTTCCATTTTTATTAAAATGACAAATAAAATTATACTATGGATATGAATATAGAAATCTCTTCAAGGTGTTCTCTCCCATTATTTTAGGTGTATACCCAGACATGAAATTGCTGGGTAATATGGTAATTCTAGCTTTAATTTTTCAAGGAACTACCATATTTTTTTTAATTGGGAGTGTAGTTGCTTTACAATAATCTTTTAGTTTCTGCTGTACAATGAAGCAAATCAGCTATATCTATACATATATCCCCTTCCTCTTGAACCCCTCTCACACAACCCCCATCCCAGCCATCTGGGTCATCACAGAGCAGCTAGTTCTGTTTTATTCAATTAACTTATTTTAACTGGAGGATAATTACTTTACAATATTGTGATGGTTTTTGAGAAACATCCATACAATTCTCCATATTGGCTGTATCAATTTATATTCCCACAAACAGTGCAAAAGTATTCCCTTTTATCCACACTCTCTCCAGTATTTATTTTTTGATGTTGGCCATTCTGACCAGTGTGAGGTGATACTTCATTGTAGTTTTGCTTTCTCGAATAATCAGTGATGTCGAGCATTTGCATCTTTTCACGTCTTTGTTGCTCATCTATGTGTCTTCTTTGGAGAAATGTTTGTTCAGGTCTTCTACCCATTTTTTGATTGGCTTGTTTGTTTTCTTGATTTTGGAGATTAATCTCTTGTTGGTTACTTCATTTGCAAATCTATTCTCCCATCCTGAGAGTTGTCTTTTCATCTCATTTACGGTTTTGTTTGCTGTGTCAAAGCTTGTAAGTTTAATTAGGTCCTTTTTTTTTTTTTTTTTTCCTTAATTTCCATTACTCTAGGTGGTGGTCAAAAAAAATCTTTCCATGATGGTGTTTTGCATAGCAGCTGAAGTATTTTACATTTCTACAAACAGGGCACAAGGGTTGCAATTTCTAAACATCATCTCCAAAACTTGTTTTCTTATTTTTAAGGTATACTTGACATGCAAACATATTATGTATTGCAATTGTTACAAGATATAACAATTTAGGTGAGCAATTAGATACTTGTATATGTTGCAAAATGTTTGTCACAAAGTCTGATTAGCACCTGTCATCATACATAGTTGCAATTTTTTTCCTGTAATGAAAACTTACACTATCTACTGTCTTCTGCTGTTTTGCGGGTGAAGTTCTAATGGTGTAAGATTGCCCTTCATTGTGATTTTGATATGCATTTCATTAGTGACTAGTGATGCTGAGCTTCCTTTTATGTGTGTATTGGCCATTTGAGTGTCTCTTTTAGAGAAATATCTATTCAAGTCCTTTGAAGATGTTATTTATATATTCTAGATATTATCTGCTTATCAGATATATGATTTGCAGATCTATTCTCCCAGGTTATGGGTTGCATTTTCAATCCATTGACTGTGTTCTTTGATGTATAGAAGTTTAAATTTTCCTTTTTTCTTTTTTATTGAGTATGGTTGATTTATAACGTGATAATAGTTTCAGGTGTATAACATATTGATTCACTATTGTATAGACTATAATCTAAAGTTATTATATTGGCTTCATTCCCTGTGCTGTACATTACATATTTATATAAATTGTATTATACATAGTAGTTTGTAGCTCTTGAATTCCTTTGCTTATTTTGTCCCTCCCCCTCTCCTTTTCCCAGGGCTTCCCTGATAGCTCAATTGGTAAAGAATCCACCTGCAATGCAGGAGACCCCGGTTGGATTCCTGGGTCGAGAAGATCCCCTGGAGAAGGGATAGGCTACCCACTCCAGTATTCTTGGGCTTCCCTTGTGGCTCAGCTGGTAAAGAATCTGCCTGCAATGTGGGAGACCTGGGTTCAATCCCTGGGTTGAGAAGATCCCCTGAAGAAGGTAAAGTATTCTGGCCTGGAGAATTCCATGGACTGTATAGTCCATGAGGTCACAAAGAGTCGGGTACAACTGAGTGACTTTCACTTTCACTTTCATCTCCCCTCTCCCTATTGGTAAGCACTAGACTGTGCTTTGTATCTGTTAATTTTTTTCTGTTCTGTTATATTCCTTAGCTGGCTTCATTTTTAGACTACACAGCTAAGTGAAAACATACAGTGTTCAGCTTTAACTGTCTGACTTATTTCACTAAGCATAGTACACTCCAGGTCCATTCATGTTGCTGCAAATGGGAACTTTTCATTTTTATGGCTGAATAATATTACACTGTGTTTGTGTGTATCACATCTTCTTATCAATATATATTCTTTATCAAATTATCTGTTCATGGGACCTTAAGTTACTTCCATATACTGGCAATTCTAAATAATGCTGTTGTTGTTCAGTTGCTAATTTGTTTCCAGTTCTTTGCCACCCCATGGGCTGCAGCATGCCAGGCTTCCCTGTCCTTTACTATTTCCCAGAGTTTTCTCAAACTCATGTCCATTGAGTTGGTAATGCCATCCAGTCATCTCACCTTCTGGTGCCCCTTTCTCCTCCTGCCCTCAGTCTTTCCCAGGATCAGGGCCTTTTCCAATGAATCAGCTCTTCGCATCAGGTGGCCAAAGTATTGGAGCTTCAGCACCAGATCTTCCAATGTGAATATTGGTGTGCATGTATCTTTTCAGATTATGGTTTTCATGTTATATAGATATATTCCCAGGAATGGAATTGCTGGAGCATGTGATAGTTCTATTTTTATGTTTTTGAGGAACCTCTGTCTGGTTTTCCATAGTGGCTGCACCAAATTACATTCCCATCAACAGTGTACTAAGGTTCCCTTTTGTCCACATCTTCATCAGTATGTGTTATTTGTCTTTTTACAATACCCATTCTCACAGTTGTGAAGTGATATCTCTTCATGGTTTTGCAGTTCCCTGAGGATTAGTAATGTTGAGCATCTTTACACATTATATCCCTTTTGGAAATCTGTATGTCTTCTTCGGGAAAATGTCTATTCAGATCTTCTGCTCTTTTTAAAATACCAGCTTGTTTGCTTCTTTGATATTGAATTGTATGATCTCTTTATAACTTTTGGATATTAATCCCTTATCAGTCATATCATTTGCAGATATCATCTCCCATTCGCTAGGCTGTCTTTTTTGTTGATGATTTCCTTTGCTGTGCAAAAGTTTATAAGTTTAATTTAGTCGTTTTGTTTATTTTTGTTTTTCTTTCCCTTTGCTAAGGAGACAGACTAAAAAAAGACAGATTACACTCTTTTGTCAAAGAGTGTATAGCCTGTGCTTTATTTTACAAGTTTTATAGTTCCCAGTGTTGCATTTAGATCTTTAAATCATTGGGGTTTATTTTCACACACAGCCTGAGAAAATGTTCTAATTCATTCTTTGACACGTAGCTATCCAGTTTTCCCAAGACAACTTGTTGAAGAGATTATCTTTACCCCATTTTATATATTTACCTGCTTTATCTTAGATTAATTGACCATATGCGCATGGGTTAGTTTCTGATATATCTATTCTCTTCCATTAATCTATATGTCTGCTTTTGTACCACTATCATAGTGTTTTGATTACTGTAATTTGTAGTATTGTCTGGAGATGTGGACTGTGGTATCTCCAGATCTGTTCTTTTCTTCTCAAGATTGCCTTGACTATTTGGAATCTTCTGTGATTCCATAAAAATGTTAGGATAGCTTGTTCAAGTTCTGTGAACAATGCTATAGGTATTTTAGTAGGGATTTTATTAAATCTGAGATTTCTTTGGGTAATATGGAAATTTAACAGTAATCCAATCCATGAACACGTTATCATTCAATTTACTTGTATCATCTTTAGTTTCCTTCATCTGTATCTTCTAATTTTCAGCATACAGTTCTATCACCTCCTTGGCTTAGTTTATCCCCAGGTATTTTATTCTTTTGGATGTGATTGTAAATGTAATCATTTTCTTGATCTTTCTTTCTGATATTCACTAGTTTATTATTAGTGTATAGAAAAGCAATTGATTTATGTGTATTAGTCTTGCATCTTGCAAAATTTCTGAATTCATTTAGTAGTTTTATGGTTTTTGTCAGAGACTTTAGGGTTCTCTATATATAGTGTCATGTCATCTGCAAATAGTGACAGTCTTACTACTTCTCTTCTAACTTGGAAGATTTTTCTTTCTTTTTCTTATAGGATTGCTGTGGCTAGGACTTCTAATACTGTTAAATAGAAAGGAGAGAGTGGACATCCTTGTGTAGATCCTGATTTTAGAGGAAAAGCTTCCAGGTTTTCACCACTGAATATGATGTTAGTTGTGGAGTCATATATTGTCTTTATTATGTTGAGATATGTTCCCTCTACACCAAAATTCTTCTGAGTTTTTTTTCAAGAGTAGATGCTTAGTTGTGTCAAATTCTTTTTCTGTGTCTATTGAGATGATCATGTAATATTTATTACTTGTTTTGTTAATGTAGTGCCTCACATTGATTGGTTTGAGGATATTGAACAATCCTTGCATCCCTAGAATAAATCCTACTTGATTATAGTGCATGATTTTTCCTACATATTGGTGAATTTTGTTTGCTCATATTTTGTTGAGGATTCTTCATCTAAATTCGTCAGAGGTGTTGGATTGTAGTTTTCTTTTTTGTAGAGTCTCTGTCTGGTTTTGGTATTAGTGAACGAATTTAGGAATGTTCACCGCTCATTAGCATAGAAACTTAAGGCAGCTTCCGTTATGTTAGTCTTTATTATTTTAGCCCATTCAGCCATAATTTCACATTTATTTCTTAACTTAATCACATTCGAAAAATGATTAGTTTCTAGTTAGAGTTTTACTATGCACCTAGTGTTTGTTTCTCAGAGGAAACACTCCCTAACACTCCCGCCCTCTGTAAGCATACTTCATCCAGAAATGACACAGTGTGATAACCCCAAGGGTGACTGGAAACCTCCAAGGACTGCCTGACATCAACTTTGACAACGTTGAAATTTTCCTGGAGGAAAGAAGAATGCAAGCTTGCCCTCATCTTTGTCTGTGGCACTTCCTTCCACTCTTTAACTATAAAGTCCCTTCCTATTTTTCTCCCAAAGGAGGGCACAGTCTTTGAGGGTGGTAGTCCACTGTGGCTTCCTTTGCCTGGCAAACCAATGAAGGCTGTCATTTTCTGCCTCACCCAAAAAGTGTCTCCATGCTTCTATTCTGCACCAGTGAACAGAGGTTAAGTTTTGCCAATACTCTTCAATTTTTTTCCATAGTGTCTTAAGGATAGGTTTTAAATATTCTTTATATGTTTGGTAGAATTAATTTGTGAAGTTGTTCCGTTCTGAACTATTCTTAAGAATTTTTGGCTAATTATTTCATTTTAACACTTGTGATTATTTTATACAGATGATCTATTCTTCCTGATTCAGTATTCGAAGATTATATGTTAATAATAATTTATCCATTTCTTATAGTTTTCCAGTTTGTTGATATGTAAATATTTCTAGTATGCTTTTGTGATTGTATTTCTGTTACATGGACTGTAATCTCTTCTGTTTTAGTACATAATTTGTTTATTTGAATCTCTGTTCTTTATTAATGAGCCTCACTAAAATAAATTTTGCTTATATTAAAAAGAAAAATTTCTTGTAGTTTTATTGACCTTTTCTATTGTTTTCTGTGTTAGTTTTCTTTATCTCTTATTTATTTCTGTTCTGATCTTATTATTCCAGTCCTTCTGCTGACTTTGAGCTTGTTTGTTCTTCTTTTTCTAATTCCATTAAATGGTTGATTAGATTGGTTTTTGAGATTTTTTTTCTTGCTTCTTGAGGTAGGCTTGTGATGCTATAAACTTCTCTCTTAAACCTGGTTTGTTGCATCTTAAAAAATTTGGAAAAGTTATGTTTTAATTTTCATTTGTCTCAAGTTATTTCCTGATTTTTCTTTTGATTTCTTGGATGACCTCTTGGTTTTTCAGTAACATGTTATTTTGTCTCCTGTCCGTGTTTTTCCCCTTTTCCGTCCTGTAACTGATACTGCTTCATACTCTTCTGGTTTAAAAAAAAAAAAGTACTTAATACAATTTCTATCCTCATAAACTTGATGTGACTTATTTTGAGGTCTAATAAGTGATCAATTCTGCAGATTGTTCCATGTGTACTTTAAGAAAAAGTGTATTCTACTGGGTTTGGATTGGATGTTTTGTAGATATCTAATAAGTCATCTCTTCTAACGTGTCATTTGAGGCCACTGAGTCCTCATTTATTTTCAACCTGGATAATCTGTCCATTGATCTAAGGAGAGGTGTTAAAATCCCTATTACTATTGTATTATTGTCAATGTCTATTTTTGTCTTGATATTGGCTTTATATATTTAAATATCCTATTTTAGGTGTATACATGTTTACAAATATTATATGCTCTTCTTGAATTGCTTCCTTTATAATTGTGTATGTCTTTCTTTGTCTTTTTTTAGTGCTCTTTGTTTTAAAATCTCCATTGTTTGTTATGAGTATTGCTACTTCAGCTTTATTCTCTTTTAAATATACAATCACCGTGTGTCTTTAGCTCTGAAGTGAGTCTCTCATAGGCAGCATGTAGATGGGTCTTTTTTTTTTTTTTAATTCAATAAGGTAACCTACGCCTATTGATTNTTTTACTATGCACCTAGTGTTTGTTTCTCAGAGGAAACACTCCCTAACACTCCCGCCCTCTGTAAGCATACTTCATCCAGAAATGACACAGTGTGATAACCCCAAGGGTGACTGGAAACCTCCAAGGACTGCCTGACATCAACTTTGACAACGTTGAAATTTTCCTGGAGGAAAGAAGAATGCAAGCTTGCCCTCATCTTTGTCTGTGGCACTTCCTTCCACTCTTTAACTATAAAGTCCCTTCCTATTTTTCTCCCAAAGGAGGGCACAGTCTTTGAGGGTGGTAGTCCACTGTGGCTTCCTTTGCCTGGCAAACCAATGAAGGCTGTCATTTTCTGCCTCACCCAAAAAGTGTCTCCATGCTTCTATTCTGCACCAGTGAACAGAGGTTAAGTTTTGCCAATACTCTTCAATTTTTTTCCATAGTGTCTTAAGGATAGGTTTTAAATATTCTTTATATGTTTGGTAGAATTAATTTGTGAAGTTGTTCCGTTCTGAACTATTCTTAAGAATTTTTGGCTAATTATTTCATTTTAACACTTGTGATTATTTTATACAGATGATCTATTCTTCCTGATTCAGTATTCGAAGATTATATGTTAATAATAATTTATCCATTTCTTATAGTTTTCCAGTTTGTTGATATGTAAATATTTCTAGTATGCTTTTGTGATTGTATTTCTGTTACATGGACTGTAATCTCTTCTGTTTTAGTACATAATTTGTTTATTTGAATCTCTGTTCTTTATTAATGAGCCTCACTAAAATAAATTTTGCTTATATTAAAAAGAAAAATTTCTTGTAGTTTTATTGACCTTTTCTATTGTTTTCTGTGTTAGTTTTCTTTATCTCTTATTTATTTCTGTTCTGATCTTATTATTCCAGTCCTTCTGCTGACTTTGAGCTTGTTTGTTCTTCTTTTTCTAATTCCATTAAATGGTTGATTAGATTGGTTTTTGAGATTTTTTTTCTTGCTTCTTGAGGTAGGCTTGTGATGCTATAAACTTCTCTCTTAAACCTGGTTTGTTGCATCTTAAAAAATTTGGAAAAGTTATGTTTTAATTTTCATTTGTCTCAAGTTATTTCCTGATTTTTCTTTTGATTTCTTGGATGACCTCTTGGTTTTTCAGTAACATGTTATTTTGTCTCCTGTCCGTGTTTTTCCCCTTTTCCGTCCTGTAACTGATACTGCTTCATACTCTTCTGGTTTAAAAAAAAAAAAGTACTTAATACAATTTCTATCCTCATAAACTTGATGTGACTTATTTTGAGGTCTAATAAGTGATCAATTCTGCAGATTGTTCCATGTGTACTTTAAGAAAAAGTGTATTCTACTGGGTTTGGATTGGATGTTTTGTAGATATCTAATAAGTCATCTCTTCTAACGTGTCATTTGAGGCCACTGAGTCCTCATTTATTTTCAACCTGGATAATCTGTCCATTGATCTAAGGAGAGGTGTTAAAATCCCTATTACTATTGTATTATTGTCAATGTCTATTTTTGTCTTGATATTGGCTTTATATATTTAAATATCCTATTTTAGGTGTATACATGTTTACAAATATTATATGCTCTTCTTGAATTGCTTCCTTTATAATTGTGTATGTCTTTCTTTGTCTTTTTTTAGTGCTCTTTGTTTTAAAATCTCCATTGTTTGTTATGAGTATTGCTACTTCAGCTTTATTCTCTTTTAAATATACAATCACCGTGTGTCTTTAGCTCTGAAGTGAGTCTCTCATAGGCAGCATGTAGATGGGTCTTTTTTTTTTTTTTAATTCAATAAGGTAACCTACGCCTATTGATTAGAGCATTAGTCTTCTTGTTGTTGTATAGTCACTAAGTTGCATCTGCCTCTTTGTGACCTCATGGACTGCAGCCTGCTAGGCTCCTCTGTTCTCCACTATCTCCAAGAGTTTGCTCAAATTCAAGTCTATTGAGTCAGTGATGCTATCTAACCATCTCTTCCTCTGCCTCCCCTTCTACTTTTGCCCTCAGTCTTTCCCAGTATTGCAGTCTTTTCCAATGAGTTGGCTCTTCCCATCAGGTAGCCAAAGTATTGGAGCTTCAACTTCACCATCAGTCCTTCCAGTGAATACTCAGGGTTGATTTCCTTTAGGATTCACTGGCTTGATCTCCTTGCAGTATAAGGGGCTCTCAAGAGTCTTCTCCAACATCACAGTTCAAAAGCATCAATTCTTCAGCATTCAGCTTTCTTTATGATCCAACTCTCACATCTGTACATGACTAGTGGAAAAAACATAGCTTTGACCATATGGACCATTGTCAGCACAGTGATGTGTCTGCTTTTTAATAATTAGTCTATTGGCATTTAAAGTGATTATTTATGGTTGTATACTTAATACCATTTTGTTACTTGTTTCCCAGTTGTTTTTGTAGTTCTCCTCTGTTCTTTTTTCTTCCTCTCTTCTCTTGTAGTTTGATGATCATGTTTCAGTTCCTTTCTCTGAAGTTTTTGTGTATTTGTTGGGGGCTTTGATTTATGATTACCATGGAGCTTATATATTTCAACCTATCTATATCTATCTGTTTTAAACTGAAAGTCATTTAGATTCAAACACATTCTGAACACTGCATTTTTACCCATCACATTCAGGTTTTGTGTTGCTAATGTCATATTTTTGATCTTCTTATCTACCCCTTGATTGCTTATTATAGCTATACTTGATTTTATAATTTATGTCTTTTAACCATCTTACTAGCTTATTTAAGTGGCTGATCCACAGCCATTACTATATATTTTCTTTTAGTATTGGTGTGTTTCCCTTTGTGTAGTTTATTTCTTTTTGTAGCCACTTTTTCACTTAAACAGGCCTCCCAGGTGGTGCTAGTGGTCAAGAATCTGGCTGCCAATGCAGGAGACACAAGAAATGTGGGTTCAATCTCTGGGTCATGAAGATCCCCTGGAGTAGGAAATGGCATCCCACTCCAGTATTCTTTCCTGGAAAATTCTGTGGGCAGTGGAGCCAGTAGGCTACAGTCCAAGGCGCTGCAAAGAGTCAGACACAACTGACTGACTGAGCACGCATACACATAAACCCTTTAACACTTCTTATAAAATCAGTTTAGAGGCGGTCCTAAGACGGTGGAGGAATAGGACGGGGAGACCACTTTCTCCTCGACAAATTCATCAAAAGAACACTGAGTAAATTCCACAAAACAACTTCTGAATGCTGGAAGAGGACATCAGGCACCCAGAAAAGCAGCCCATTGTCTTCGAAAGGAGGTAGGAAAAAAATATAAAAGACAAAAAGAGAGACAAAAGAGGTAAAGATGGAGCTCCGACCTGGGAAGGGAATCTTAAAAAAGAGAGAAGTTTCCAAACACCAGGAAACACTCTCACTGCTGAGTCTGTGGCGAGCCTTGGAACCACGGAGGGCAACATAACCAGGAGGAAACAATAAATAATTAACCCCCACAGATTACGTGCCCAATGGTAACTCCCCCAGCAGAGAAGCAGCACAGATGCCTGCATCCACCACTAGCAAGCAGAGGCTGGGCAGGGAGGCGTGGGCTGCATTGCTTAGAGTAAGGACCTGGCCTGAATGCCCCGAGGGCAATCTGAGGGAACTAATGGGCTAGCAAACCAGACTGTGGGATAGCTACCACGTGAAAAGCTCTAACCTAAGACACTGCCAGACCTTCTCACAGAAAAAAGGACTGAGCAGAGCTAGCCAGCTGCAGACAATCCCCGTCAGGTGACAGGCAGCCAGAGCCAGAAGGGGGCAATCGCAGCCCCAGAGAGGCACTATCTACCAATCTGAACGCAGGCTTCATTGCTAACTAAGACTTCTTGGGATTCTGGACAGACAACATCCGCCTGAGAAGGTACACCAGTTGTACACCCAGAAAACCGAGCAGCAAGGACGGGGGAGGAGATAAGTCGCAGCGATCGCGCTCGCCAAACACCTGGTCACCTGAGCTGCTCGGACCTGGGAAGGGTACAAAACAGAGGCCCAACCGAGTCTGCACATTTGAGGACTAGCCGAGTACCTGAATCTAATAGGCTCAGACCTGGGAAGTGCACACAACCCAGGGCCGGCCTCAAACAGTTCCCGGCAGAGCAACCTACAGCCTAAGCAGTGTAGACAGGGAAAGCACACATACTGTGAGCAGGGGCAAACCCAGTGTGGCTGAGTCACTGTGAGCACACACCAGTGTTATCTGTTGGCAGTGTCCCTCCCTCCCCACAGCACGACTGAACAAGTGAGCCTAAAAAAGTGTCCACCAGCACCCCCTTGTGTCAGGGCACAAATTAGACACTGAAGAGACCAGCAAACAGAAGCAGCTAAAACAGAGAGAACCTCCTTGGAAGTGAGAGATGCAATAGATTAAAATCCTGTAGCTAGTAGCGACTACATAGGAAGGGGCCTATAGATCTTGAGAAATATAAGCCAGATCAAGGAACTATCTGAAACGGAACTGACCCCACACTGCCCACAACAACACTAGAAAAGTCCTACATATATTTTTACTATTTTTCATTCTTTATTTTTTATATAAATTTATTTATTTTATTGAAGGTTAATTACTTTACAATATTGTATTGGTTTTGCCATACATCAACATGAATCTGCCACAGGTATACAAGTGCTTCCCATCCTGAACCCCCCTCCCTCCTCCCTCCCTGTACCATCCCTCTGGGTCATCTCAGTGCACCAGCCCCAAGCATCTAGTATCATGCANCGACTGAGCGACTGAACTGAACTGAACTGAAAATCACTGCAGATGGTGATTACAGCCATGAAATTAAAAGATGCTTACTCCATGGAAGGAAAGTTATGACCAACTTAGCATATTAAAAAGCAGAGACATTCCTTTGCCAACAAAGGTCCGTCTAGTCAAAGCTGTGGTTATTCCAGTAGTATGGTATGGTTATGAGAGTTGGACTGTGAAGAAAGCTGAGTGCCAAAGAGCTGATGCTTTTGAACTGTGGTGTTAGAGAAAACACTTGAGAGTCCCTTGAACTGTAAGGAGATCCAGCCAGTCCATCCTAAAGGAAAGCAGTCCTGAGTATTCATTGGAAAGATTGATGTTGAAGCTGAAACTCCAATATTTTGGCCACCTGATGCAAACTGGCACTTTTGAAAAGACCCTGATGTTGGGAAAGAGTGAAGGCAGGAGGAGAAGGGGACGACAAAGGATGAGATAGCCAACTCAATGGACATGAGTTTGGGTAAACTCTGGGAGTTGGTGATGGACAGGGAGGCCCGGCATGCTGCAGTTCACGGGGTCGCAAAGAGTCGGACGCGACTGAGCGACTGAACTGATACTGATACTGATAGGAGACGGAAGTCTCCTTAGTCTAGGCTTCCCAAAGGCTGTTTCCCATCATATGCTTCTGCCACTCAATAGCCTACTCTTCAGCTGGTTCCTACCAACTAGCCTAAGCTCCACATACAGCACTGGAATGCACAAAGTGGCCTTACCACCCTTTGGGAGGCCTTACTGTGCTCAAGACCTGATAGTTCTTTGAGCCTTTCAGATCTTCTTCAAAGTAAAGTCTTTAAATTAGAGGGAAGGAACTCCTTGCTGGGCAAACAAGTTGCCTTATTTTAGCCTTGAGTGAGAAAGTGGAAGGAGGAGCCAATTCAGCTTTTTTTCTCCAAAGTCACAGGGGACAGGGTTTGATGCCCTGTCCTCACTCTCCTACTGATTATCTTCCTCAAGCCTCACTCAGAAGACTCCTCCTCTGCCTCAGTGGGCAAAGACTCTAGCTGTAGGCCACCAGGGGGCAACAACCTAATGGATGATACTACTGTTGGCTTTTAGTTTGTCCTTGGTATATGGGTTAACATTTATCCCAAAGTGTTACCATGAACACCCCAAAATTCCATTATCTTAATCCTTTGCCTTGGAAGGCAAAGGCAGCCACAGTGCTGGATCTGTGGCAATGCCTCATTTCACAGCAGTCTTAGGCAACTAGGATCTTGGTGCTGGACTATTCAAAAACAAAACTGAATAGATCATGAAGGGATATAGTAAAGAGGCTTAATTTGGTAGAAACACTGGACAACTACAACTAACAACAGCTACAGAACTAGCTGAAACACTAAACCCAGTAATATGGGAGCAGTGTGGGGTGTAAGGTGAAAGATAAAATAGTTAAAAAAAAAAAAAAGAAGAAGAAGCAGCAGCCAGGTGAGCAGAAACAAATGTGGGACAATGAGACATGATGAAAGAAGGTGCAAGTAGGGTGAAAGTGAAAGTGTTAATCACTCAATCATGTCCGACTCTGCAATCCCATGGGCTATGGCCCCCAGGCTCCTCTGTCCATGGAATTCTCTAGGCAAGAATACTGGAGTGGGTTGCCATTTCCTTCTCCAGGGGATCTTTCTGACCCAGGGATTGAACTCAGGTCTCCTGCATTTCAGAGAGATTCTTAACCATCTGAGCCATCAGGAAAGCCCAAGTAGGGTAAAATGAACTAATAAGCCAAGGAGGGTAAAATGAACTAATAAAATAACAATAAAGGTATAGATGCATTTTGCATGTGAGGTGAAAATTTTTGTTGCTAGTAAGATGCTGTAACTGAGAGTTGAATAAATCTGTCCACTATTCTATAAGGCCAACTGCTTCTGAATGAGAATATATGGTAACATCAGATTATTATCTCAAGGCAAGATGTATAGTAAAGTTTTTAATAAGAAATAATAATTTCCAACATACTGTTACATATAATAGATTAGTAATCTAGAATAGTAATAGACGAATGATTTGAGGAATTAGATGAGGTAGACAGAGTTCCTGAAGAACTACGGACAGAGGTTTGTAACACTGTTCAGTGACCAGAACCATCCCAAAGAAAAAGAAATGCAAGAAGGCAAAGTGGTTTTCTGAGATAGCTTTAC
This sequence comes from Neotragus moschatus, assembly GCA_006410615.1. Classification (NCBI taxonomy): domain Eukaryota; kingdom Metazoa; phylum Chordata; class Mammalia; order Artiodactyla; family Bovidae; genus Neotragus; species Neotragus moschatus. The sequence goes on from SJYA01003268.1 coordinate 106,060, forward strand.
AAATAGGTAAGGAAAGAGGACAAGCAAAAAGCAAGGGAGAAGGTGAAAGATATACCTAACTGAATGCAGAGATCCAGAAAACAGCAAGGAGAGATAAGGCCTTCTTAAATGAACAATGTAAAGAAATAGAAGAAAACTAAACAATAGAAAAGACTAGAGATCTCTTCAAGAAAGTTGGAGATATCAAGGGAACCTCTCATGCAAGGATGGGCATGATAAAGGATAGAAATAGTAAGGACCTAACAGAAGTGGAAGAAATTAACAAGAGGTGGCAAGGATCCACAGAAGAACTAAAAAACAAATGTCTTAATGCCCCCAGAAGCTTTCCTGGTAGCTTAGAAGGTGAAAAATTTGCCGGAATGCAGGAGACCTGGGTTCAATCCCTGGGTCAGGAGGATCCCCTGGAGAAGGGAAAGGCAACCCACTTCAGTATTCTTGGCTTGAGAATTCCATGGACAGAAGAGCCTGGCAGGTTACAGTCTGTGGGATCACAAAGAGTTGGACCTGACTGAGCGACTTACCCACACAATGACCCAGATAATCACGATGGTGTCGCTCATCTACAGCCAGACATCCTGGAGTGTGAAGTCAAGTGGTCCTTAGGAAATGTTACTATTAAACAAAGCTAGTGAAAGTGATGGAATAGCAGCTGAGCTATTTCAAATCCTAAAAGATGATGCTGTTCAAGTGCTGCACTCAATTTGGAAAACTTTGCAGTGGCCACAGGACTAGAAAAGGTCAGTTTTCATTCCAATCCCAAAGAAGGGCAATGCGAAAGAGTGTTCAAACTACCATACAATTGCTCTCAATTCAAATGCTAGCAAGGTTATGCTCAAAATCCCTCAAGATAGGCTTCAGCAGTACATGAACTGAGAACTTTCAGATGTAAAAGTGGGGTTTGAAGAGGCAGAGGCATGACAGATCAAATTGCCTACATCCTTTGGATCATGGAGAAAGCAAGGGAATTCCAAGGAAGCATCTACTTCTGCTTCATTGTTTACACTACAGTTTTGATTGTAGACAGAGTTGCATACATTACCCGTCTCTTGAAAAATCTGTGTGCAGGTCAAGAAACAACAGTTAGAACAGGACGTTGAACAACTCAATGGTTCAAAATTGAGAAAGGAATACTACAAGGCTGTATGTTGTCCCCCTGCTTATTTAACTTACATGCAGAGTCATCATGTGAAATGCCAGCTGGATGAATCACAAGCCAGAATCAAGATTGCTGGAGGAAATATCAACAGCCTCACATATGCAGATGATACCACTCTAATGCCAGAAAGTGGAGAGGAAAGGAAAAGCCTCTTGATGGTGGTGAAAGAGTAAAGTTAAAAAGCTGACTTAATACCCAGCATTCAAAAAACGAAGATCATGGCATCCAGTCCTATTCAGTTCAGTTCAGTTGCTCTGTCATGTCTGATTCTTTGCAACCCCATGGACTGCAGCACACCAGGCCTCCCTGTCGATCGCCAACACTCAGAGTTGACTCAAACTCATGTCCATTGAGTCAGTGATGCCATCCAACCATCTCATCCTCTGTCTTCCCCTTCTTCTCCTACCCTCAATCTTTCCCAGCATCAGGGTCTTTTCAAATGAGTCAGCTCTTCACATCAGGTGGCCAAATTATTGGAGTTTCAGCTTCAACATCAGTCCTTCCAATGAATGCCTAGGACTGATCTCCTTTAGGATGGACTGGTTGGATCTCCTTGCAGTCCAAGGGACTCTCAAGAAACTTCTCCAACACCACAGTTCAAAGCATCAATTCTTCAGTCATCAGCTTTCTTTATAGTCCAACTCTCACATCCATACACGACCACTGTAAAAACCATAGTTTTGGCTAGATGGACCTTTGTTGGCAAAGTCCATTAGTCTCTGCTTTTTAATATGCTGTCTAGGTTGGTCATAACTTTCCTTCCAAGGAGTAAGCATCATTTAATTTCATAGCTGCAGTCACCATCTACAGTGATTTTGGAGCCCCCCAAAATAAAGTCAGCCACCGTTTCCCCATCTATTTGCCATGAAGTGATGGGACCGTATGCCATGACCTTAGTTTTCTAAATGTTGAGCTTTAAGACAACTTTTTCACTCTCCTCTTTCATTTTCATCAAGAGGCTCTTTAGTTCTTCTTTATTTTCTGCCATAAGGGTGGTGTCATCTGCATATCTCAGGTTACTGCTATTTCTCCCAGCAATCTTGATTCCAGCTTGTGCTTCATCCAGCCCAGCATTTCTCATGATGTACTCTGCATATAAGTTAAATAAGCAGGATGACAATATACAGCCTTGATGTACTCATTTTCCTATTTGGAACCAGTCTGTTGTTCCATGTCCAGTTCTAACTGTTACTTCCTGACCTGCATACAGGTTTCTCAAGAGGCCGGTCAGGTGGTCTGGTATTCCCATCTCTTTCAGAATTTTCCACAGTGTATTGTGGTCCACACAGTCAAAGACTTTGGCATAGTCACTTGCTTTTTTTGATGATCCAGTGGGTGTTGGCAATTTGATTTCTGGTTCCTCTGCCTTTTCTAAAACCAGCTTGAACATCTGGAATTTCACGGTTCACATATTGCTGAAGCCTGTCTTGGAGAATTTTGAGCATTACTTTACTACCGTGTGAGATGAGTGCAATTGTGCAGTAGTTTGAGCATTCTTTGGCATTGCTTTTCTTTGGGATTGGAATTACTTCATGGCAAATAGAAGGAGAAAAAGTGGAAGCAGAGATAGATTTTATTTTCTTGGGCTCCAAAATCAGTGAGAATGGTGACTGCAGCTGTGAAACTAAAAGATGCTTGCTTTTTGGAAGGAGAACTATGACAAACCTAGACAGTGTATTAAAAAGCAGAGGCATCACTTTGCCGACTATGGTCTGTAGTCAAAGCTATGATTTTTCCAGTAGTCATGTACTGATCTGAGAGTTGGACCATGGAGAAGACTGAGCACTGAAGAACTGATGCTTTCTAATTGTTGAGCTGGAGAACACTGTTGAGAGTTCCCTGAACTGCTAAAAGATCAAACCGGTCAATCCTAAGAGAAATCAACCTGAATAGTTTTTGGAAGGACTGATGCTGAAGCTGAAGCACCAATACTTTGACACCTGACGTGAAGAGCCAACTCACTGTAAAAGACCCTGATGCTGGGAAAGGTTGAAGGCAAAAGAGGGTGGCGGAGGAAGAGATGTTTAGATAGCATCACTGATTCAATGGACGTGAATTTGAGCAAACTCTGTAAGGCAGTGCAGGACAGTGAAGCTTTGCATGCTTCTCTTCAAAGGGTCATAAAGAGTCGAACAGTCCTTAGCAACTGAACAACATCAACAAAAGAAAAGGGTAAATTGTTCCAAATGGTCCATACCTTCACAAGGAAAAAAGAGGAATAATGCCAATGGGGCCTTTGAATTTTAGAGGCAACATTTTTTTTTTTTTCCATTTAGGCATTTTCTGTGACCCATTTACCAAGTGACCCCAAAAGTTGCTTGCTTTGAGTGGTGCTCAGAAAAAGAGAGACTCCCCAAATGCAATTAGTGTATATATTCATATATATATGAATGTTGTCATATGTATTCATATATGTGCACATGTGTGCTAAGTCACTTCTGTCGTGTCAGACTCTGCGACATTATAGACTATAGCCTACCAGGCTCCTCTGTCCTTGGGATTCTCCAGGACAATCCCATGGAGTGGACTGCCATGCCCTCCTCCATGGGATCTTCCTGACCTGAGGATCAAACCTACGTCTCCCACAGCTCCTGCATTGAAGGAAGACCGTTTACTGCTGAGCCACACGGGAAGTCCATGTATTCATATATATACGTATGTCTTTTTAGAGAGGGATTAGATATAGAATATGTATTTTTAATATAGAGAGGTACAGATATAAACATCAGATGATAGATAAATCATAGATAGATATTTCGTGTTTTTGTCTGGTTAGTGTTTGCCCAGTTTTAAGAATCGACGTGTCTAGAGTCACAGACATGGTGTATTTGTTTTCAGTAGGTGACCACAGATGAGAACAAAGTCAGTCACAGGGGACAGGGCACATAGTGTGACAGAAGTCAGTTTTCTGCTGAGTGAGTCAGGAATTAGTGTGTATCAGGGTTAGAGTTTAGAATGTGATGAAGGTCAGAGTTCAGTTCCTGACAAGACTGGGCTAAGCATGCAACCAGGATTAGGACTGCATATGTGCCAAAGGATAGTGTTCAGAAGACAACTGGGAACATGACTCAGTGTGATCTTGATCAGTTTTCATAGTGTTACTGAGGTTGGTGCTCAGTGTGTGATCACGGACAGAAATTGATGGAGTTCAATGCTCAGCATCTGAAAGTTTTCAAGGCTCATAGGTTACCTAGTGTCAGGGTGCAGGATATGACCAGATTCAGTATTTAAAGAGTGAGAAGTATCAGTGTATAACCAGGGTCAATGTCCACCAAATGAGTGGGATCAGGCCTCAGCAGGTCAGTGGGGCAAGACTCAAGAGTTTCAGGGTCAATGCATGGCCACACAAGAGAACAGGAGCTGTCCAGTTTAGAGTCAGGAACCAATCTGCGACCAACATCAGAGATCCCTATGACCACCATTGGTGTGCAACCAGTATTAGAGTTCAGCATGTCAGTAGAGTGAGGGATCAGCATGAGAGCTGGAGTAGTAGTAGTCAGCCTGTGACCAGAATTTGTGATCAGCATGTGTTTAGGGTTTGATCTTAGTTTTTGACCCAAATTGCAGCTCAGTGTGTGATCAAGATCTGGCCTCAGTGTTGGAGTATGATCATGCATTAGCATGTGTATGGATTCCGGGGTCACAATGTTTTTGTGATTTGAGTTCAGCATGTGACAAGGATCAGAGCTTCACAGAGATCAGAGCATGACAGAGATCAGACCTAACAGTGTGATTAAGATAAAGGCTCAATGTTTGGACTGAATCAGCCCAGTGTGTTTCTGGGCTCATTAGGAGACAAGGGTCAGGGCACAAGGAATGACTGAGTCCAAATTCTATATGAGACCAGCATCAGGACTCATTGTATAAACAGGGTAATGCTCAACATGCAACCACATTCAGGACTTAGTATGTTACCTGGATCACAGCTCTGTAAATGATATGCATGAAATCTCAGCATTTGATTAAGGTCAGGGTCATTATAACAGCGTCGGGGATCGTTGGGAGATTGGGTTTTGTAATCAGAGTGTGAGCAGGGATAGGCTGAGTATGTACTAAGTTCAGTTCTGAACATCTAACTAGAGTAATGGCTCTGTGTGACAAGGTTCATGGCTCAGCTTGTGACCAGGATTAGAGCTCACAGTATAGTCAGGGTTGAGTTTACTGCATGACCAGTATCTTTGATCAGAGTAACCAGGTTAAGGGCTCATCTTGTGATCTGAGTCAAGGCTCAGTGGGAGACCAGAGTCAGGGCACATTCTGTGACCAGGAGTAGAGCATAGTATATGAACAGCCAGGCATCAGCATCAAACCAGAGTCAGTGCTCAGAGTGTGACCAGTGATAGGGATCTGTGTGTTTATAGGATTAGTTCTCAGTTTGTGAGAGGGTCAGAGTTTAGTACGTGATTAGAGTCAGGGCTTAAGAGAGTATTAGGATCAGATATCACAGTGTGACATGGATCAGTGGTCAGCAGGTGACCAGAAACAAGGTGCACCATAAGATCAGAATCAGAGCTGGATGACTGATCAGACTTAGGGCTGAGTGACAAGATTCATTGCTCAACATTTGACTAGGATCAGGGCTTGACCACGATCAGAGCACAACAGCAGGTGACAGAAGTCAGGGCTCAGCATGTGACTGGGTCAGAGCTCAGCAGCTGACTAGGGTCCTGGATCAGTTGCAATCAGGGTTCCAGTTCATTAATCAGTAAATGGCTGAAAAACTGCCTAACCTTTAGGGTTCAGAGTATGACCAGTTTCGGGGTTCATCAACTATCAAAGGTCAATGCTCAGCTTGAGAGCAGATCCAGGGCTGAGCATATGACCTGGGTTAGGGCCTAAATTAGGACCAGGGCCAGAATCAATTGTGTGATTAGGATAAAACTCAATGTGTGATTGCTGTCGTGGTTCTTTATCTGATATGCATAAGGCTCAATGACTTACCATTGTATGGGTTCAGTGTGTGGATAAGCTAAGGGCTCAGGATGTGCCCAGGGTGACTTCTGTCAAGTTGTTATCAAGTAAAGAATCAGTATAATAAAAGAGTCAGGTTTTGGTATGTAACTTGAGTCACTGCTCAATGTGTGACAGAGTCAGGGCTCAACATGTAACAAGTGTGAAGGCTCATCGCCTGACCAGGATCAGGGTTAACAGGGAGATCAGGGTCATAACTCAGTGTGTGACCAGATTCAGGACTCATGATGTGATTAGACTTATGGCTCATTGGGTGACCACTATAAAGACACATCCAGTGACTCAGCTCAATATCCACTGTATGAACTGACAAATCTCCACTGCAACCTGAGTCAAGACTATTACCAAGTTAAAGGCTTAGCACATGATCTGGGCCCCTGATAGGAGTGTGATCAGGGTCAGTACACAAGTGTAATAATTGAGTCAAGGCTTAGTGTGTTAAGATAATCAGGACTCAGTATGGAACTTGGGTCACAGCTCAATGTGTGGCAAAATTTAAGGCTCAGTATGTGACCAGGTTCATGGCTTATATGTGACCAAATCAGGGCCCAGAGAGTTTATGGGGTCAGGGCTAAGAATGTGTGCGACCGGCATTGGGAATAATGTGGGACCCAAGTCAGGCATCAGTATGTGATTAGGGTCAGGACTCAGCATGTGACCAGTAGTAGTCTCAAGGTGTGAGGTTTTCCCAGGCTTAGGTTCTGACCGAATAGGGCTCAGTGTGTGATGTGACTCAGGACTTGGTGGTGACCAGAGTAAAGATCACTGTATGAATATGGCCATCATGCAGTGTGTCACCAGGATCAGAACTTAGTGTATTTCAAGCTCAGAGCTTGGTATGTGATCAAGATCAAGTTAATGGTTGACCAAGGTGAGAGCTTATTATTTGACCAGAGTCAGAGATCAGATACAACCAATTCAGAGTCTGAGTGGATGACTAGGGTTCAGTGTGTATGCTTACAGTTGTTTTATTTCCTTAGTTATACTATAATAGAGTGGGAATTCGTAGGTCACTGTAGAGAATGTTGGAAACAATGTTTCACAGTCACAAATTCTAAGTGAAACCATCCAACTATGTTTTAAGTTTGGCTGAGCATTTCTTAGCTTCTTGCATACAAATAGGAAGATAAACTACAGTTTATCAAGGTGATGCCACATGAGCAAAATGGCATAAGAGAAAGAGCCTTTAAAGTCTATAGGAGGTGGCTTCAAATAACAGGTAAACGAGATAAGAAGGGGAAAAGAACATGAGGTCCCAATAAATAGTGACAAACATGTGTGGTTAGTAGATTAGAGGCCTCCATGAGGTTGACAGCTGTCAGCACAGGGACATTAGAGGAAAGGATCTAGAAGAACTGGAGATAATGTTGCTGGTGATGAGAGAGGGGGATGTAGAGTATGGCATTCAATGGGTATGTTTTTTTCCTGATGATAAGGGCGTGACTGTGGCCATGAGAGCATCAGGTGAAATGGAACATAATATTCCTGAGGAGACAGGCTGCAGGTTGGCCAAGTCAGCCTGTGAATGTTTCGGCTTTCATGAAGGATAATAGGAGTGAGGGAGTAGCGAAAGTTAGTGAGCATAGCATGTGACAAATATGTTCAGTGGGTGGGTCAAGATAAATTAGATTGATAGATAGCAGCTATATGGGTGGTAGGGATGGCTGTGTCATTCTCAAGGTGCAAAACAGACATCACCAAACTGGTCCCTTACCAAACTACACACAAAACTGCCAAAACAGTAAATTCAAAGTGAAATCTATAAGTTCTTTGGTTGTAAAGTTTCTGAATTTTCTGGTATCTTGTATGTAGAGTGACATTGTCACACCCAAAAGATAAGAAAGGAAGTGACTGTGGCCTTGGCATGACTTGCCAGTTTGATCAATGTCCAAAGATGCAGTGAGAAATTGGTCTGACATAATTGTGAATTTTTCACATTAAATCCCTGTGAGTCTGGATCCTTTGCCTACTAATGTTATATTTACGTGAACTTCATCCCTCCTCTGCACTTAGGGTCACCTCACTCTCCATATGGTACGGGGCTTCTTTTGATGTCTGTTTTGGGGATTTCATTGAGCTTAGTTTATCCTGTAACTCCTGAAACCAAGCAAATTCTCAGTTCCAATTTATCACAGGATGAATGAGGCCCTTCTATATCCTGCTTTCAGATGTTAAATTTCATCTCAGCATATAATCAAAATGACAAGAAATAACACTTAGTGTTGGCCTAAAGTGGAGAAAAGAGAACACTTGTGCCCTGTTGGTGGGAATGTAAATTGGTACAGCCACTATGGAAAATAGTATGGAGGTTCCTTAAAAAATGAATAATAGAAATACCATATGATTCAGCAGTCTACTTCTGTGTATTTATCCAAAGGTAATAAAAATAGTAAGTTGGAAAGAAATATGCACTCCAATGTTCATTGCATCATTATTTACAATAGCTAAGATGTGGAAACAATGTTTACGTTCATTGATGGATGAATGGATAAAGAAATTGTAAGACCCACTGATATTCCCACGTCTAGGAATTGCAGATTTTGAGGCTTGAAAAACATGATTGCAAAATCTAGACTAGAGTTTTTTGTGTCCTTCAGATTCTGCATGAGTCATAATTAGTAAAATGGGGTCATTGCCCATCTGGGAAGGTATCTGTACAACTTAGCAAGACAGGTAAATGGCAAATTTCCCAGCCATTCATCATCAATAACTTTCTGATCACCTGCTATGTGTGCTATTAGTGTTGTAGGCACAAATCTTTGACTTCATAGAACATTCCATCAGTTCAGTTCAATTCAGTCGTGTCTAACTCTTTGTGACCCAGTGGACTGCAGCATGCTGAAAGGTTGTTGCAAAATCTCTCCCCCAGGGAACCAGTGCTCAGTTAGCAGAGCTTGTGGCTCTGACCTGAGCTCTAGAGTTAAGTAAAGGGCATTGAGTAAATATCTACACGGATTCTAAGTATGCTTATTTGACTTTACATGCTCATGCTGCAATATGGAAAGAAAGACAGTTTAAAACAGCAACAGGAGAACCTATTAAGCATTTCAGAGAGATCGAGAGGCTTTTAACTGCTATATATTGTCCTAAAGAAGCAGCTGTTGTGCATTGCAATGGGCACAGCAGGGATGGGAGTAAAAGTAGCCAAAGGTAATCAGTTAGCTGACTGTCAAGCCAGAAAAGCGGCACTTTATGAAGCCCCTTCACTACAGACTCCTTTGATCTGGACAGGTCCTGTGGAAGAGGAAAACCCACAATATACTGGGAATAATTAGAAAGATATGAGAAAAGAGGAGCAAAGATTACTGATAAAGGATGGTTACAGACCAAGGATGGACAATTAATAATTCCTGAAAATGCTCAGTGGAAAATTCTTAAAGGTTTACACCAGAGTTTGCATTTGAGTGCAGAGAGCACTTACCAGATGACTTCTCATTTGTCTGAAGGTAAAAATGTAATGAAAGCTTTAAGGAATATTATCAAAAGGTGTGAGGTTTGTCAGAAAAATAACCAAACCCTGGATTACAACGAAGTGGAAAGTATCCTGGAGAGGACTCGAAAATTGATTTTACTCATATGTCAAAAGCTAATAGGTATTCTTGCTTACAAGTTTGGATGGATACTTTTACTGGATGGATTGAGGCTTTTCCTGTTGAAGTGAACAGGCTAAGGAGGTTGTAAAGATTTTAATCCATGAAATTATCCCCAGGTTTAGGCTGTCATGGAGCCTTCAGAGTGACAACGGCTCCACCTTTAAAGCTGCTGTAACTCAGGGGGTATTTAAAGCTCTAGGAATAGAATATCACTTACACTGTTCCTGGAGACCCTAATCCTCAGGAAAGGTTGAAAAAGCTAATGACATCATCAAAAGACATCTGTGCAAGTTAACTCAAGAGACGCAGGACAATTGGATTAGAGTCCTACCCATAGCTTTAATGAGGACTCGAGCTGTCCCCCCTTGAAAGTATTTCTGGAAGGCCTTTCTTATGCACAGACATTGTAATAGACCCTGAAGCCTTGGGATTAACTAGTTATGTAACTCAGCTCTCAGGCTTTTCAACAGGCATTAACAGAACTCCAGGAGATGACTCCTGACCCAGCCTCTGAGTCAAGCAAGCCTCTATTTGAGCCAGCAACCGAGGTCCTCATAAAAACATTGGGATCTGGGGGCCCATCTCTCGAGCCCCTCTGGTAAGGCTCTTACCAGGTTATTCTTTCTTCTCCTACAGCTGTCAAAGTGCCAGGAATTGATTTGTGGTTACATCACACTCGAGTTAAGAGGTGGCACCCTGACCAGAACTAAGTGACTTTTATGTCTTTACTTTCTATGCGCTGACTTTGTACTTTTCAGATGGGCCTAATAATATATGTGAGCCTACTTCTGCTGGCTCCAAAAATCCTGAGTCTGCCGATTGATCCTCAAAACAATGCCTTCCTGTCCTGGGCTCACTCCTATGCTGCATTCCACAATAGGTCTAATTGCTGGGTCTGTGGAGCACTCCCTTCTTCATCGGTGGAAGGAAGTCTTCCTGTGGTGGACATCTACACTTCAAGAAGACTTTCTCCAAGTCTGTGAATTCCTTTGACAACAATCATATGTGATTCCTCTTCTTCATCTGATGACATCTAATAACCGTAAAATGGACTGGTGCAACACTTTGTACTTTAACTATGGATGTAACGTGACTTTTAATTTTGATTATACATTGTCTCGGTTTAATGACTATTTAGCTACACATAAGGCAAATAGGTCTAGATCTAATGGTTTTTTACATGACGTTTATCAAATATGGGATGAGGTTATATGGCTAACTCCTGAAAAAGGACGTCTAATATGTACTGCCCCTATATGCTGGGAAAAAACAAAGCCATCCCCAAAAGTTAGCCAACAACTTAATTACAATGATTGGAAACAATTGGGATTTTTGCCTCAGGAAATCTGCAATGTAATCATTCCCATGTTTTCCAACCCCAGTTCAGGTCCTCCCTTTGTCTGACCAGGCACTAACTGTGACTGAATATCTCAGTCATGCTGGCTTGCTCCAAATGGGACTTATTGGATATGTGGCTCTTACCTATGGGCATGGCTTCCCCCTGATTGAATAGCGAGATGCAGCCTGAGTCTAGCCTTTACTCATGGCTTTATATTTTCAGAGCTTCCAGAAAAGCCTGCTAATTTACCCCACCTTAAAACTCAGTGGGCAAGGTCTGTATTTCACTGGTATGATTATTTGGCTGCAGTGTTTGTTCCCTCCCTGGGAATTACAGATGTTATGCTATGAGTAGATGCTTTGACTAATTTTACTCAACAGGCATTACAAGATTCTCAAAAACCTATTTCAGCTCTTAATGCTGAATAAGCACAAATTAGAAAGGTGGTTTTACAAAACAGATTGGCTTTAGATATTCTGACAGCTGCACAAGGAGGAACGTGTGCCATTTTTCATACTCAGTGCTGTACATATATACCTGATATGAGCGCTAATGTTACTCAATTTACTAAACACGTGAACAAGATGACTGGGGCTATGGATACTCCTGAAGCCTCAATTGCCTCACTTTGGGAGACATTAACTAGTTCCCCATGATAAAAAAAAACTATCTTAATTTCAATAATTCTGATTGTTTTGTTTTTGCTGTTTTCTCCCTACATCTGTAACTGTGCAACTGGATTTGTTTCTAGTCACATGAAAGCTTTTAAGTTACTAATGGATGCTCAAACTCCTGCTACTGTTGCAGCTTCTTCCAACTACTACTTGGGACCCCTGGATCAGAAATCCTCAGTAGGAGGGTTCGGAGAATATGTTGCCTCACCAATCTAGGGACAATGCTCCTTGTCAATTTGGAAGCAGTTATGGAATGAGAACAATGCCCCTTTTCCCTAGGTAACATAATTCTCCTAAAAGAAAAGAGGGGAATGAGAAGATAACAGGCAGGAAGGCCAGGGGTCTCCAAATGGAGGAAATAGGCTGCAAGTATCAGACACTTTTATCTCTTTTAAGCAGCAGGAGGAAACAAACTAGGGATATTTTTTTCCTTCTCTATACAAATTTAAAAGGAGGTTTCTCTTAAAATACTGTGCTGCCATAATGACACCTGGTTTCACCTGAAGTTAACTATTCTCAAACCTTGAGTTAACCAGTGTATTTTTCTTATGGAAATGTTTGTTTTAAGTTATGTTAATGTACTATGCATTTACCCCAAACTCCATCTTCAAGTTGGTTCTGCCTAATGGCTCAGAACCTACTTGACAAACCAGTATGTTATACTCAGATATTGTTACCCTAATCTATGTAAACAAAACTATTTGTATGGTAATCTGCCCTTCTACAAGATTCAAGTCAATCATTTTATGGCCTGGGATGAATCATCTGGTGCCAAGATTATCCTAAAATGCGTTTTATGGATGAGGGCCCTGGTGCCATACTGAGTTTTAAGACATTCCTTTCTTTCATTAACAGACTGCTAGTGACTATATGACATCCAGCTGAAGACTAGCAGGGGGATACTCTTTCTGCCCCCTTCTGATGCATATGTCAGAAGCTTTCTTTATCTACTTTATACTTTAATAAAACTTTATTACACAAAAGCTCTGAGCGATCAAGCCTTGTCTCTGGCNTGGGGGCAGGAGGAGAAGGGGACGACAGAGGATGAGATGGCTAGATGGCATCACCAACTCGATGGACATAATTTTGAATGAACTCCGGGACTTGATGATGGACAGGGAGGCCTGGCCTGCTGCAATTCATGGGGTCGCAAAGAGTCAGACACGACTGAATGACTGAACTGAACTGAACCTAAACAACTTAAATAAAAATTTTTTAAAGATTATAGTAGTAAAAAATATATTTAGGAATTTCTCTGGAGCTGTTGAGGGCAGTGTGGGGTCAGTTCACTTTCAGATAGTTCCTTTTTCCAGCTTATACTTCTTCTCAAGGCCTGTAGGCCCCTTCCAATGCTTATTCAATGCTAACTATAGGGTTTTCATTTGTTGCACCTGTCACTTCCAGAGCAGTTCCCTCCTCTTTATTTTGGGTTCCTGTGTTTGCAAGTCTCTTCAGTGTCTAATTTCCACCCTGACACAAGGGGGCGAAGGTGGTCACTTATTTAGGCTCACTTGTTCAGTTGTGCTGTGGGGAGGGAAGAACACTACAAACAAGTATCACTGGCATGTATGGGGAGTACATGCAGTGTATGGACCCTACTGGCTTTGCCCCAGCTTATGGTGCCTGTGCTTTCCTGGTCTACACTGCTCAGGCTCCAGGTTGCTCTGAAGGGAAACTGTCCAAAGTGGCCCCTGTCTTGCATGCACTTCCCAGATCTAAGCTGCTCAGGCTCAGGTTCTCAGACATTTCACAAAGGCACAGACTTGGTTGGGCCTGCATTTTGTGCCCTTCCCAGGTCCAGGGAGCTCAGGTGACCAGGTGTTTGGCTAGCGCACTATCCCAGTGTGCGGTGCATCTTATCACCTCCCTGGTCCCAGCTGCTCGGTTTCCTGGTTCGCTGCAAGAGCACTGTTTCAGGTGTGCGGTGTCTCCTCTGGCAGGCTAATCTCAGGCTGTGACCCTCCTGGCAGATGTCAACCATCCAGGATCCCAGGAAGACACGGTTAGCAACTGGGAGCCTGCTCACAGTTTGGTAAAGGATGTCATCTCTGGAGCCCAGATTGCCTCTCTCCTTCCAGCTCTGGCTGTCGCCTGCCTACCTCTCTGCCTCAGGTGGGAGAATGGCCAGCCCACAGCTGGCTAGCTCTCCTTTGGTATTCTCTCAATCCTTTGTTCTGTGAGCTGGCCAGGCTGTGCCTTAGGTTAGAGCTTTTTGTGGAAAAATTCTCTGTCTCTCTCTCTTTTTTTTTCTCTCTCTCCGGCTATCCCACAGTTTGGGTTGCTATCTTACGTTAACTCCCTCAGATTGCACTCAGGACATTCAGGTCTGGTCCTTACCCTAAACATGCAACCCGCACCTCCCCCGCTCACTGGTGGCAGATGTGAGGGTCTGGGCTATTTCTCTGCTGGGAATTGTGGTTAAGGCACGTATTCTGTGGGGTTCTTTCCCCCCTCCCATTTATGTTGCATTCTGAGATTCCAAAACTCCCCACAGACCTGCTGGTGAGAGAGTTTCCTGGTGGTTGGAAACTTCTACTCCTCCACGACTCCCTCCCCAGGACAGGTCTCCACCCCTAATTCTTTTGTCTCTCTTTTTGTCTTTTATATTTTGTCCTACCTCCTTTTGAAGAGAATGGGCTGCATTTCTGGGTGCATAGTGTCCTCCGCCTGTGTTCAGAAGTTGCTTCGTGGAAGTTGCTCACCATTCAAATGATCTTTTGATGAATTTGTAGGGGAGAAAGTGGTCACCCCTTCCTGTTCCTCCACCATCTTAGGACCACTTTGTATGATGTTGTCTTATTGACTATAGCTTCATAGTATAGTCTGAAATCAGGTAAGCTGATTCTTCCAGCTCAATTCTTCTTTCTCAAGATTGCTTTAACTATTTGGGATCTTTTGTATTTCCATACAAATTGTGAAATTTTTTGTTCTAGCTCTGTAAAAATTGCTATTGGCAATTTGATAGGGATTGCATTGAATCTGTAGATTGCCTTTGGTAGAATAGCCATTTAAAAATATTGATTCTTCCTACCCAGGAGCATGGAATATCTCTCCATCTGTTTGTGTCATCTTTGATTTCTTTAACCAATATCTTATAGTTTTCTGTACACAGGTCTTTCTTCTCCCTAGATAGCTTTATTCCTAGGTATTTTATTCTTCTTGTTGCAATGGTGAATAAGATTGATTCCTTAATTTCTCTTTCTGATTTTTCATTGTTAGCATATAGGAATGCAAGTGATTTCTGTGTATTACCATTGTATTCTGTGACTTTACTATATTTACTGATTAGTTCTAGTAATTTTCTGATAGTATCTTTAGGTTTTCTATGTACGGAGTGGGCATCCTTGTCTTGTTCCTGTTACTAGAGGGAATGCTTTCAGTTTCTCCACATTGAGAATGTTTGCTGTGGGTGTGTGTATACAGCCTTTAGTCTCTGCTCTTACATTTAGCTCTTCAATCCATTTTGAGTTTATTTTTGTGTATGGCATCAGAAAGTGTTCTAAAATTTGAACAGACCGATCAAAAGCATGGAAATCAAAAGTATAATAAAAAACCTTCCAACAAACATAAGCCCAGGACCAGATGGCTTCACAGCTGAATTCTACCAAAAATTTAGATAAGAGCTAACACTTATCATACTAAAACTCTTCCAGAAAATTGCAGAGGAATGAAAACTCCCAAACTCATTCTACAAGTCCACTATCACCCTGGTACCAAAACTAGACAAAGGGCCACATAAAAAGACTATAGGCTAATATCACTGATGAACATAGATGCAAAAATCCTCAACAAAATTATAGCAAACAAAATCCAACAGCATATTTAAAAGATCATACATCATGATCAGTGAAGTGAAGTGAAAGTCACTTAATCGTGTCTGACTCTTTGTCACCTCATGGACTATACATCCATAGAATTCTCCAGGCCAGAATACTAGAAAGGGTAGCTGTTCCCTTCTCCAGGGGGTCTTCCCAACCCAGGGATCAAACCCAGGTCTCCCACATTGCAGGCAGATTCTTTACCAGCTGAGTCACCAGGGAAGCCCACATCATGATCAAGTGGGCGTTACACCAGACATGCAAGGATTCTTCAGTATCCTCAAGCCAATCAATGTGATATACCATATTAACAAATTGAAAGATAAAAGCCATATGATTAGATGCAGAAAAAGCCTTAGACAAAATTCAGCACCTATTTATGATTAAAAAAAAAAAAACCTCTCCAGAAAGTAGGCATAGAAAGACCATACCTCAACATAATAAATGCCATATATGATAAACCCACAGCAAACATTATCCTCAATAGTGAAAACTTGAAAGCATTTACTCTAAAATCAGGAACAAGACAAGGGATCCCATTCTCACCACTACTATTCAACATCATTTTGGAAGTCCTAGCCACAGTAATCAGAGAAGAAAAAGAGATAAAAGGAATCCAGACTGGAAAAGAAGAAGTAAAACTCTCACTGTTTGCAGATGACATGAAACTGTACATATAAAGCCCTAAAGATGCCACCGGAAAATTACTGAGCTAATCAAGGAATATAATAAAGTTTCAGGATAAAAAGTTAATACACAGAAAACTCTTGCATTCCTATACACTAACAATTAAAAAAAAAACAGAAAAATTAAGGAAATAATCCCATTCAATGACATTTACTAAGATAAAAGATTTGCAGTGGTAGCCTTAGACTAGAATTTTCCTTCCACTGAAAACAATAGTAATGTTTGGTCTCGGTGATAGCTTCATTGCTCATATCATTAAATGGATGGGGAATGAAAGGAAATTTTATTTCTCAGGTTTTTCAATGGCACTGCATTTTTCATATAAGCTGTTACCAATTGATACCATGTATTTAAGCTTGCAGCATTCTTCCTGGGCATTTCTGAATCATGTGTGTACCTGTGGTTTGGGAGTTCAAGCAGGTTATCTTCTTTAATATTTGTTTGTTTGTTTTGTGTTACAGAGAACATGATAACCAAAAAGTAAAAATTCTTAATTCTTCCTGTCAAACACCTGGTCTTCCAACTTTGGAGACAGTAGTGATAGAAAAAAAGAAAAAACACTCTTATACAAACTGTGCAATTGAAGGAAAAAAAGAAGATTGACGCTAATTGACCCATGCCTACTCCATAAGCTTGAGGCCAATGGTGCTGTAACTTTTCCCCCTTAACACTAAAATTACACTACCAGTGTCTGACCTTAGAATCCTGTCCATACTAAAGGAATCAGCCATGTAAATGAGGGGCATGTGTGAGTGTCTTTGTGTGCTTTCTCTTTTTCACAGGATAGTTTTCCTTTTCAAATATTAGTTCTGTGATTTCATAAAAGTCTTATTCTTCTTTTAGTCAATCTTTTATTTTACATCTTTTCCAAACCTTGGCAAATGGCAAAGACCTCTTCCTAGACCTATCTTTAATTCTCATATCCACTTGTTTCTGCTGTTTGAGCTGTCCAATATAGTGAGTAGGAAATTATGTGAACATGTAACAGATTCTTATTAGACACTAGGGCATTTTCTTTAAATCTAGTGACATGTTGTGCCTCTGGCACTTGGCAGAGCAGAGAGATGACTGGATACATTCTGGCTCCCTATGGACACAGTTCTTCACTGAACCTTGTCAACACAGTTCATCACTGATAAAGCAGGCGTGTGTATGAAATCACTCTTCAAATCTGATTGAGTCCTTTAGTATAACTAAAGAATATGGGAACATATCCAATGCTCTGTAAACAAGCACAACTACTGTCTATTTCTTCTAATGGTGCTTCAACCACTGTTTGTAAGCTGCACCAAACTTTGCAGTTTCAATGACAGAAACTGGCTTCCTAGTCTCCATGAAGGGGTCCCTGTAACATGAAGTGGAGAGTTGACCAAACCAGTTTAACAACTCTTGTTACTTTAGACATCAGTCCAGGTTCAATTCAGTCACTCAGTCGTGTCTGACTCTTTGCGATCCCATGGAATACAGCACACTAGGACTCCGTATCCATCACCAACTCTTGGAGCTTACTCAAACTTATGTCCATTGAGTCACTGATCCCATAAAACCATCTCATCCCCTGTCGTCCCCTTCTCCTCCCGCCTTCAATCTTTCCTACCACCAGGGTCTTTTCCATCGAGTTAGATCTTCATATCAGGTGGCCGAAGTATTGGAGTTTCAGCTTCAGCATCAGTCCTTCCAATGAATATTCACGATTGATTTCCTTTAGGATGGACAGGTTGGGTCTCCTTGCAGTCCAAGGGACTCTCAAGAGTCTTCTCCAACACCACAGTTCAAAAGCATCAATCATTTGGCACTCAGCTTTCTTTATAGTCCAACTCTCACAAAGAGAGTTGGCAAAGTAATGTTTCTGCTTTTTAATACGCTATCTAGGTTGGTCATAATTTTTCTTCCAAAGAGCAAGCATCTTTTAATTTCATGGCTGGAATTACCATCTGCAGTGATTTTGGAGTCCAAAAAAATAAACTTTATCACTGTTTCCATTGTTTCCCCATCTATTTGCCATGAAGTCATGGGACCGGATGCCATGATCTTAGTTTTCTGAATGTTGAGCTTTAAGCCAACTTTTTCACTCTCCTTTTTCACTTTCATCATGAGGTTCTTTAGTTCTTCTTCACTTTCTGCCATAAGGGTCGTGTTATCTGCATATCTGAAGTTATTGATGTTTCTTCCAGACATCTTGAGTCCAGCTTGTGCTTCTTCCATCCCAGCATTTCTCATGATGTACTCTGCATATAAGTTAAATAAGCAGGTGACAATATACAGCCTTGATGTACTCCTTTTCCTATTTGGAACCAGTATGTTGTTCCATGTCCAGTTCCAACTGTTGCTTCCTGACCTGCATCCAGATTTCTCAGCAGGCAGGTAAGGTGGACTGGTATTCCCATCTCTTTAAGAATTTTTCCAGTTTGTTGTNTAAATAAGCAGGTGACAATATACAGCCTTGATGTACTCCTTTTCCTATTTGGAACCAGTATGTTGTTCCATGTCCAGTTCCAACTGTTGCTTCCTGACCTGCATACAGATTTCTCAGCAGGCAGGTCAGGTAGTCTGGTATTCCCATCTCTTGAAGAATTTTCCAGAGTTTGTTTTGGTCCACAGAGTCAAAGGCTTTGGCATAGTCAGTAAGGCAGAAGTAGATGTTTTTCTGGAACTCTTCTTTTTTCGGTGATGCAGCAGATGTTGACAATTTGGTCTCTGGTTCCTGTGCCTTTTCTAAATCCAGCTTGAACATCTAGAATTTCATGCTTCATGTACTGTTGAAGCCTGCCTTGGAGAATTTTGAGGGTTACTTTGCTAGCATGTGAGATGAGTGCAGGCCAGGTAGTTTACAGTTTATCAGTATTAACTCTAGACATAATAGATAGTATTGTAAATAAGATCACATAAACTACTAGTTAAATAGCGTTTTTATGCAAGCCAGAAAGTTGTTACGAACTTGTTGATTGTCCGAAGTGTGCAATGTTTTCTACTAAGTCTGAAATGCACTCTCTGGAGGATTCATGATGCAGAAGTTACTTGAGTATACAGGAGTTTTAGAAACATTCTTTCTAGAAATACAATGCAAAGAGATAGTTACTAGAGAGATTTCACTTATATAGTCTAAATCGGATTTGTCTCCCTGAGTTGAGAGTGATTTCAATCCGGCATTTGCCTTCTGAGAAGCAGTAGGGAAGTTCAATTCAGTGCAAGACTGAATCAAGCTATCTATACTTTGAAATAGAAAATAGAAATATCTTTTTTTTTCATGAAAACATCATGTTCTTCACTAGCCTGTTAATTGTTTAAACTGAAGATCTTTCATTTTCAAGAAATATTTGACCTGAGTGTTTAAACAACAGACTTGAACACAATCTGAATTGGACATTCTGCAGATTCAACCTGCAGGTGAAGTTTCCTCATAGATTTGA
>SJYA01003268.1:145277-164641 GCA_006410615.1 Neotragus moschatus
TTCCTCCCCCTCCGAGCATACCCCTGCCCATGGTCCACTCTGGGCATCAGCAAAGACCACACCCCTCATGGTCCCCATTTCTAGCTTTCCTCCCTCTCATCACCCTCAATGTGATGTCCTGTCCTCAAGTCCCTAGCTCTAGTGCCAGTGCATTGATAGTCTCAACCTCCTGGAGACCTCCAGCTCACCGACCACACATCCGTTTACACCATCCACTAGGCCCCTCCTCACTCCACTGAGCTGGGGCTGGAAGTTGTCTCCCGCAAACACACCTCTTGTGCTCCTTGAGCCTTTTTGCTTACTCACTCCCTGCCTGTATCTGAACTCCTGAGCATTAAGGAGAAAATTTTTGACCTTACAGAAGTGTTTTATCTTAAATTCATGACAAGAGGAGAATTGCTGTTCATTTTCACTCTTATCTACCTACACTACTGCACTACACACTAGCAACCTTCCTCCATCTGGATACAATTTGTTTTCTTAAATTTACCAAGTCTTGGTTTGTGACCCAAATTGTGGTCTATTCTGGAAAATATTCCTAGTGAACATGAGAAAAAAGTGTATGCTGCTGGTATTAGATGGAATGTCATAGAGATACCAGTTAGGTCCATCTGATCTAATGTGTCATTTAAGGTTTTCATATCCTTATTAATTTTCTGCCTGGATGACCTGTCTGTTGGTGTAAGTGAGGTATAAATTCCCTCACTATCATTGTGTTGGGCTTCTGGTGGCCCTGTGGTAAAAAAAATTCACCTGCCAATGCAGGAGACTCAAGTTCAATCCTTGGGTTGGGAAGATCCCCTGGAGAAGGAAATGACAACCCACTGCAGTATTCTTGCCTGGCAAATCCCATGGATATAGGAGCCAAGTGGGCTACAATCCATGGAGTCACAAAAGAGTCAGACACAAGTTAGCAACTAAACAACAGCATCATTATGTTACAGTTGATTTCCCCTTTTATGTTTGTTAGCATTTGCCTTATGTATTGATATGTTCCTATGCTAGGTACATAAATTTTTCCAGTTGTTAGGTCTTTGTCTTGCATTAATCCTGTGATCATTATATAGCGTCCTCCCTTGTCTCTTGTAATGTCCTTAAAGTCTACGTTGAGTGATATGAGAATTGCTGCTCCAGCTTTTTTTTTTTTTAATTTCTCTTTACAAGGAATATATTTTTCCATCCCTCACTTTCAGTCTGTATATGTTCCTAGGTCTGAAGTGGGTCTATTCTAAACAGCAAATACAGGACTTGTTTTTGTATCCATTAGCCAGTCTGTGTCTTTTAGTTGGAGCATTTAATCCACTTACATTTAAAGTAATTGTTAGGATATATATTCCTACTAGCATTTTCTCAATTGTTATAGGTTTGTTTCTGTAGCTCTTATGCTTTTCTTTTGTTTCTTGCCTAGATAAGTCCCTTTAGCATTTGTTGTAAAGCTGGTTTTGTGGTGCTGAATTCTCTAAATTTTTGCTGGTCTGTAAAGCTTTTGATTTCTCCTTGATTTCAGAGAGATCCTTGCTGGGTAGAGTAATCTTGGTTGCAGGTTTTTCTTACATTTCTTTAATTGTATCCTGCCACTCTCTTCTGGTCTGCAGAGTTGCTGTTGAAAGATCAGCTCTTAACCTTGTGTGGATTCACTTGTATGTTATTTGTTGCATTTCTTTTGCTTTTATTTATTATTTTTAATATTTTTCATGTTTAATTTGTGTTCATTTGATTAATATATGTCTTGGCATGTTTCTCTTTGGGTTTATCCTATATGGGACTTTTTTGCACCTCTTGGGGTTGACAATTTCCTTGCCTATGTCAGAAAGTTTTTCTCTATAATCTCTTCAAGGATTCTTACAGACCCCTTTCTCTCTCTTTGTCTTCTTCTGGGATTGTTATAATTCAAATTTGGTGCACTTAATATTGTCCCAGAGGTATATGAGGTTGTCCTTGATTCGCTTCTTTTTTTTTTCTTTGCTCTCTGCCAGTTATTTCCACTATTCTATCTAACATCTCACTTAACCATTCTTCTGCCTCAGTTATTCTGCTATACCTTCCTTCTAGAGTATCTTTGGTTTCACTAATTGTGTTGTTCACTACTGTTTATTCTTTATCTCTTCTAGGTCCTTGTTAAATGTGTTAAATGATTTTTGCATTTTAATTTCAAGGTTTTGGGTCATTTTTACACTATTTTTTTTCAGACAGTTTGCCTATTTCCTCTTCATTTGTTTGATCTCATAAGTTTTTAACTTGCTTCTTCATATGAAAAATAATTTTCTGCTATTTCATCTAATTACTATATTTGAAGTCTCCTTTCCTTAGACTACAGAGTCATAGATCTTGCTTCTAGTCTGTGCTTGAGGTTGGTCCAGTGGCTTGTGTGGGCTTCATTTCGGGAAGGACTTGTTTCTGCATTCTGGTGGATGGAGATGAGTTTTGTTTCCCTCTGATGGGCAGTACTATGTGAGGTGGTGTGCTTTGTGCTGGGGTCCAGCCCCGGTGGATCCAGGGAATTCAAAGTGAGGATGGAGTCAGCAAGGAAAAACTCATTTATTCAGAAATATAAGATTAGATTAGGAAATAATAGTATAGTAGGAAAATAAAGTGGAGAAAAGAGGCTGAATAACTTGGTTTACGTGGAAAGCCAATAAAACCTCAAAACAAGAGGTTTGCACCATCTACATTGGGCCACCAGCATCCACTTGANTTGCTATTCTTTGGAACTCTGCATTCAGATGCTTATATCTTTCCTTTTCTCCTTTGCTTTTCCCTTTTCCTCTGTGAACAGATATTTGTAAGGCCTCCTCATACAACCATTTAGCTTTTTTGCATTTCTTTTCCCTGGGGATGGTCTTGATCCCTGTCTCCTGTTCATTGTCATGAACCTCCGTCCATAGTTCATCAGGCACTCTGTATCAGATCTAGGCCCTTAAATCTATTTCTCACTTCCACTGTGTAATCATAAGGGATTTTATTTAGGTCATACCTGAATGGTCTAGTAGTTTTTCCCACTTTCTTCAATTTGAGTCTGAATTTGTCAATAAGGAGTTCATGATCTGAGCCACAGTCAGCTCCTGGTCTTGTTTTTGCTGACTGTAAAGAGCTTCTCCATCTTTGGCTGCAAGGAATATAATCAATCTGATTTTGGTGTTGACCGTCTGACAATGTTCATGTGCAGAATCTTCTCCTGTATTGTTGGAAGAGGGTGTTTGCTATGACCAGTTCATTCTCTTGGCAAAACTCTATTAGCCTTTGCTTTGCTTCATTCTGTGTTCCAAGGCCAAATTTGCCTGTTACTCCAGGTGTTTCTTGACTTCTTATTTTAGCATTCCAGTCTCCTATAATGAAAAGGACATCTTTTTTGGGTGTTAGTTCTAAAAGGTCTTGTAGATCTTCATAGGACCGTTCAACATCAGTTTCTTCAGCATTACTGGTTGGGGCATAGACTTGGATTACTGTGATATTGAAAGGTTTGCCTTGGTAATTAACAGAGTTCATTCTGTCATTTTTGAGATTGCATCCAAGTACTGCATTTTGGACTCTTTTGTTGACCATGATGGCGACTCCATTTCTTCTAAGGGATTCCTGCCCGCAGTAGTAGATATAATGGTCATCTGAGTTAAATTCACCCATTCCAGTCCATTTTAGTTCGTTAATTCCTAGCATGTCGACGTTCGCTCTTGCCATCTCCTGTTTGATCACTTCCAAATTGCCTTGATTCATGGACCTCACATTTCAGATTCCTATGCAATATTGCTCTTTACTGCATCGGACCTTGCTTCTATCACCAGACACATCCACAGCTGGGTATTGTTTTTGCTTTGGCTCCATCCCTTCATTCTTTCTGGAGTTATTTCTTCACTGTCTCCAGTAGCATATTGGGCATCTACTGACCCAGGGAATTCCCCTTTCAGTATCCTATCATTTTGCCTTTTCATATTGTTCATGGGGTTCTCTAGGGAAGAATACTGAAGTGGCTTGCCATTTGCTTCTCCAGTGGACCACATTCTGTCAGACCTCTCCACCATGACCCTCCCTTCTTGGGTTGCCCCACACAGCACGGCTTAGTTTCATTGAGTTAGACAAGGCTGTGGTCCGTGTGATCAGACTGACTAGTTTTCTGTGAGTATGGTTTCAGTGTGTCTGCCCTCTGATGCCCTCTCGCAACACCTACCATCTTACTTGGATTTCTCTTACCTTCCACGTAGGGTATCTCTTCATGGCTGCTCCAGCAAAGCACAGCTGCTGCTCCTTACCTTGGACGAGCGAGCGGTATCTCCTCATGGCCACCCCTCTTGACCATGAACGTGGAGTAGCTCCTCTCGGCCCTCCTGCACCCATGCATCAAATCCTTTATGATTACACAGTGGAAGTGACAAACAGATTCAAGGGATTAGAACTGGTAAACAGAATTCCTGAAGAACTATGGACAGAGGTTTATGACACTGTACAGGAGGCAGTGATCAAGGCCATCTCCAAGAAAAGGAAATTTAAAAAGGCAAAATGATTGTCTGAGGAGGCCTTACAAATAGCTGAGAAAAGAAGAGAAGCTAAAGGTGAAGGAGAAAAGGAAAAGGTGGCAAGAATACACAGAACTATACAAAAAGATCTTCATGACCCAGATAACAACGATGGTATGATCACTCACCTAGAACCAGATATCCTGGATCGTGAAGTCAAGTGGGCCTTAGGAAGCATCATTAGGTAGATGCCCAAAGTTAGTGGAAGTGATGGAATTCCAGCTGAGCTATTTCAAATCCTACCAGATGATGCTGTTAATGTGATGCATTCAGTATGCATTCCAAATTCAACAAATTTGGAAAACTCAGCAGTGGCCATGGAACTGGAAAAGGTCAGTTTTCATTCCAATCCCAAAGAAAGACAATGCCAAAGAATGTTAAGACTATCACACAACTGCCTCATCTCACAGGCTAGCAAAGTAATGCTCAAAATTCTCCAAGCCAGGCTTCAACAGTACATGAACCATGAAATTCCAGATGTTCAAGCTGGATTTAGAAAAGGCAGAGGAACCAGAGACCAAATTGCCAACATCCATTGGATCATCGAAAAAACCAAGAGAGTTCCAGAATAACATCTACTTCTGCTTTACTGACTATGCCAAAGCCTTTGACTGTATGGATGACAACAAACTGTGGAAAATTCTTCAAGAGATAGCAATACCAGACCACCTTTCCTGCCTCCTGAGAAACTTGTATGCAGGTCAAAAAGTAACAGTTAGAACCAGACTTGGAACAATAGACTGGTTCCAAATCGGAAAAGGAGTGTATCAAGGCTATATATTGTCACCCTGCTTATTTAACTTCTATGCTGAGTTTTTCATTCAAAATGCCAGGCTGGATGAAGTAGAAGCTGGAATCAAGATTGCCGGGAGAATATCAATAATGTCAGCTATGCAGATGACACCACCCTTATGGCAGATAGTGAAGAACTAAAGAGTCATTTGATGAAAGTAAAAGAGGAGAGTGAAAAAAAAAAATGGTTTAAAATTCAACATTCAAGAAATGAAGATCATGGCATCTGGCCCCATCACTTCATGGCAAATAGTTGGAGAAACAATGGAAACAATGACAGACTTTATTTTCTTGGGCTCCAAAATCACTGCAGATGGCGACTGCAGCCATGAAATTAAAAGACACTTGCTCCTTGAAAGAAAAGCTATGACCAACCTAGACAGCATATTAAATAGCAGAGACAAGACTTTGCTCACTAATGTCCATCTAGTCAAAGGCATGGTTTTGAACTGTGGTGTTGGAGAAAACTCTTGAGAGTCCCTAGGATTGCAATGAGCTCCAACCAGCCAATCCTAAAGGAAATCAGTCAGTCTTAAAGGAAATCAAACCTGTCAATCATAATATCACATCATTCAGTCCTAAAGGAAACCAGTCAATCCTAAAGGAAATCCTTTCTCTAATTAGCAGCTTGCTAATAGGTATAAAACTCCTTGCTATAAACTAGCAAGGGGACACTCTTTCTTTCCCCTTCTGATGCCTATTTCAGAAGCTTTCTCTATTTCTTTTATACTTTAATAAAACTTTATTACATAAAAGCTCTGAGCAATCAAGTCTCATCACTGGCCCTAGATCGAATTCCTCTCCTCTGGAGGCCAAGAATCCCAGTCGGCTTACAGCAGCAACCTTTCTCTATTATTGTAGAACTGTCTGTTTCTCTCTTCTATTCTGATTTTGCTTCGCATATATTGTGACAGTCTTGTTAGTTGTGTGTATGTTTATAATTATAGCTGCTTGGTGAATTGACCCTTTAATCAACGTGAAATATCCTTCTTTGTGCCTTAAAACACATTTTGACTTAAAGTCTGTTTTATATGATATTTATATAACTACACAAGTTCTCTTTTGATTACTATTTTTGTGGAGTATTCCCTACATAATTTCACTTTCAACCTACCAGTTTCTTTTGATCAAAATGAGTATTTTGTAGGCAGCATATAGTTTGATCATATGTTTTCATCCCTTCTGCCAATCTATGCCTTTTGATTAGAGAGTTTACTCTATTTACATTTAAACTTATTACTGACAAAGAAAAATTTGCTCATTTTGCTATTTTTTTTCCTGTGTCTTATAGTTTTTCCTTCCCCGTTACCTCCACTACTGCCTTCATTTGTGTTTCATTGATATTTTATTATTGTGTACTGACCCTTCTCATTTTCCTTTTTGTATGTTTTTGAGTTATTTTCTTAGTGTTTATCCTGGGAATTACAAGAACCATATTGAATTCATATCATTTTAGTTTTAATTAATAATAACAGCTTTGATAGCATACAAAACTCTGTTCTTATACTCCTAGATACCTTTGTTCTTTCTTCTTTATGATATTATTGCCATAGCTTATGTCTTTATTCAATGTGCCTCCACTAGCACTGACTTATAATTATTGTTTTATGAATTTGTCTTTCAACTCATACAATAGAAAAGTTACAAACAATGATAAAATAATACTGAATTTTATATTTACCTGTTTAATAAGCTTTACCAGTATTCTTTATTTATTTGTTTGGCTATCTAGCATCTTTTCCTTTTAGCCTGATTGTCTTTTGCATTTCTTGTAGAACAAATCTACTGTGACAAATTCTACTTTTGTTTTTTTGGGACTATCTTGAGCTATCCTTCAATTTTGATGAATACTTCTGCAGATATAGAATTCTTAGTTAATTTTTTTTTTCTTTTCACATTTTAAATATGCTTTCTGGCCTCCATGGTTTTTGATGAGAAATCAGCTGTTAGTTTTTAGGAAAAATTAAAATACAAGAGAATCCTGCTTCTCCAAGCCGCTTCCCCCCCCAAAAAAAATAATTCAATGATTGAACAGCTATCCATGAGTAAAGACAGCTCTGGAAAACCTGTTGCTTATGTGCTGTTGCTAAGTCAAATCAGATTGTTTTGACTGAGAGTCTTAGCCTCCATAGGCAGGCCAGAGGTCCCAAGTGGCAGGAAGAAATAAAAGTGCAAGTGGCTGATTTTTTTTTTTTTCCAGTAACAAACTAAACTCTCATCCTGTAGGCAAGGTCAAAGCAAGAGCCTGCTGGAGAGAAGTTTGAAGAGGTTAAAAGCTTTGATAATCTGGAGACCAAACCAGCTTGTTCTTTAGGCTTGTTGAGTTTCAGCTGTAAGTTTATATAAGGCTGGGCAAATTCCCCATAACCCGGAATCCAAATCTGACAATAGACTGTGATGCTCCCCAAATCCTCTCAATTGTCTTAAAATCATAGGTAGAGGATGATTTACTATAGGCTTAATTCTCTCAGGGCCTATGCCCTTGATACCTTCTAGAAAAGAAAACATGTTTCAAACAAGTGACTGAAAACTATTTGGCTTGTTCAGGAATTTCAGACAATAAAGTATAAGGCTTAAGCATCACAGAGTGTAAAGGAACAACAGTTTCATTTACTATTTGTAAATCTTGAACGAATCTCCATTTATCATTTAGCTTTTTTACATACAAAATAGGAGCGTTACATGGACTGTTACAGGGAATTAATAGCCACTGCTCCTTTAAATTCTCAGTAGTAGGTTTTAACCCTTTCTTAACCTCGGTTTCAATGGATACTGCTTTTGATGTGCTAATAGGTGAGGGTCTTTGAGCCTGCTGATGACCTGGATAGCATTTTGTGCCCTACCAACAGCTTTTCTATCAGCCCACGCTCTAAGATTTACATTTTGTTCAATTAGTAGGAGAGAAAGAGCAGGCTCCATATTCATGAAAACAGAGGCCTGGACTTTGCTCAGTATATCCTTCCCCAAAGAGGTGAAGGAGACTCTGGCAGGATCAGAAACTCGTGTGAAAATAGCAGAGTCCCAGTTGCAGCTCAGAGGACAACTGAGCTGAAGCAATAACGTTTGGCTCATCTAGACAGTCCCATTATGGAAGTGGATCAGGGAGAAAGTGGACCAGGGGTTTCAGTAAGCATAGAGTAAGTTTCCCCAGTGTCTAAAAGGAAATTTACTGATTAGCCCCCAGAGTTGTCAATACCTGGGGTTCCTCTGGTGTAACTAGGACAGGAACTTGTGTGGGGACCCCCAGGCACCTTCAGTCCTGATTGTCTTGAGAGTCTGACCCCTGAAGTATAGCTCAGAGGGCAGTCTCCTCTCTAATGTGGTCCTTTGCAGACTGGACATGGAACCAGAGCAATCTGACTTGCAATGCCACTCTTTTCCACAGTAACAGTATGTCTGTCCCTTTTCACCTGGGTCCCTCTGGGCATCTTTCTCCAACTGTTTCAGAGCTAATCTCAAAGTTGTTAGGGCTTCAGTCTTTCCCTGGTATTTTTTTTTGTTTCTTCTCCTCTTCTTACCTGCCATAATAAACTGTCTGAGCCACTTGCAACAGGTTATCTAAGGATGATTTGGTCCATATACCTGTTTTCATAGCTTACAGTGGATATCTAGAGCCAACTGAGTGAGAAATCTATCTTTTAAGATCATTTCTTCCTCTGTACTTTTGGGATCAATCTCAGTAAATCTGTGAAGGGCTTCCTGTTAGTCTATCTAGGAATTTACCAGAAGCTTTCTTCTCTCTCTGTTCTATGCTTGTCAGTTTGGCATAGTTTAAAGTCTTAGTGTGAGTTCACTTGAGTCCTGACAAGAACACATCTAAAAAAGTAACTCTGGTCCCCATTTTCCTTTAGTTGTGTTATAGTCCCAGTCTAACTCTGTTGTGGAGACTGTCTGATTCCCAGTAGGGAAGGCAGCTATCTCACCCTCCCTGCTTTCTACTGGTTCATTACCAAGCCATTCATCTCCATATGTAACAGCTTTTCCCCAAAACTCGAGCTTTTGAGTCAGGAGTTAGCATCTGTCCCAAGACATACATTACATCTTTCCAAGTAAGGTCATAAAGTAAAGTTAGTCCCTTAAAGGCTTCTATATATATAGTCTCAACTGCAATTAGGACTGTTTGAATTTCTACTGAAACTGAGGCCACTCCTCCTGGAAGGGTGTCCTGACTCTCAGCCTGTTCAGTTGGGAGCCCTGGATACAGGAGCAAAGTAAGAGGAGAGGGAGCTGAAGCTTTCACAACCAAATCTGTACTCTTAGGACATAAGGCTGGCATGTCTTGCAGAGAGAAAAAGAGCAACACATATGGCACTTCTACCCATTTCCCTTGTTTTCTACAGAAACAGTCTAATTGTAAAACAGTATTATAGTTAAGAGACCCTTCAGCTGGCCAGCATTCCCCATCTTCCAAAGGATACTGTGGCCATTCAGTATCACAGAAGATCAGGTGTGTCTTTTTTCAACTCTGGGGATCAAAATTGTCACAGTTTTTTTTTTTTTTTTAATTAAATACACTTTAAAGGGGTTGATTCTGGAACTGCTAGCTCCCATCTGTAAAAGAGGGGAAAAGTGGCATTTACAGCTGTAGCTTTTTCCTACCAGAGGCATCCCTCCCTGCTCTAGATGGGGGTGGAGACAGACTTTCCACTGAAGCTTTCTTTCCCTGGTCAGACTTAGTCTGTCCCTTACATACGCAGGTGCCTTACCCATCCTTCCCAGTTCTACCAATGAGGTAGGGTGGAGATGTACCAGGGGTAGACCTGATGGCACCCCAGATTGATGTCCAGTTCCTCACCATCAAGACCTTTGTCTGATTTCTGCTCCTCCTCTGATGCCACCTGGAGTACAACAGTGTAGCCTTCCAGAATGCCTCCTAAGCTAGGACTACTAGGGGAAGTATCCATCTTCTGTGGGCCTGTGCACATTCCTGAGTATAGTCCTGACCACAGTAGAAGCATTGAGTCATAAAGGGATGAACATAAAACCCAAGATGCCCCTTCTGAGTGTCACTACACCAGTATGTGTGATAGCAAAAGAGGTAGTGAAGGGCCAGCCAGTGAGGAAAAAGTGATTTTTGTCCTTGAGCTATTACGGCCAATCCTTCCAGCTCATTCCCACAGATTCCACAGAAAGAATGTCTAAGGAGTTGAGACAAAAGCCACCAGATAGCCTCCTCTGGTCCACTAAGAACTAGTTTGGCCAAAGGAAGAAGCCCATTGCACTTCTAATCTGACCAGATACTGGAATTCCTGATCTGTGTCCTTAAGACCTCATGGTCACCAGCAATGCTTCTACCCATATAGACTGGAGGTACAAGCATGACAAAGACTCACTTTCAGGTCCCTGGCCCCTGAGACAGGCAGCCAAGAGAGTGACCTCTAGCCTGAGAGACGTTCCTGGAGCTAGAGCTCCACCTTGCTCCTGAACATGCTATTGTAACTTTAGGCTCCTAACAAGGCTAGGCACTTCCAAACTCGGGGTCTAAGTAAAAGTACATAGTAACAGAATGAACTACAAGTCCCTTGAAAGTCTATAATCTGATATATTAGGTTAGTAGTTCTAATTCTCAGGCAGTTATAAAAAGATAAAAGAGACTGGAAAGTTTGACTGAGAACGGAGAGTGGTCCACACACATTGTCCAACTCTGGCCACTCCCCTGGAGGAGACGTTGTATGCCTCTTGACATTAGCCAGTAGGTATAATCCCTTGACAGGGTTTCTGCCATAAGCCATATGAGGTCACCATGGAACCACAGATTAGGACACAACTCTTTCTTCACACCTGTTTGTGCATCTCTTTCAATCAGTCACTCACACAGGCCACTGTACTAAAGTAAAGCAGAAAACATGTGTATTGGAAAACAAAGAACTAGAGCTCTGAGTGTCCTCATCTTGTCCTGAAGGATCCTGGATGAGCCCCCAAGATGAAAGGTTGCTGCTACAAGCCATGAGCAATGTTAGGATTCTTGGCCTCCGGAGGAGAGGAATTTGATCCATGGCCAGTGATGAGGCTTGATCACTCAGAGCTTTTTGTGTAATAAAGTTTCATTAAAGTATAAATATGATAGAGGAAGCTTCTGACATAGACATCAGAAAGGTGGACAGAAAGAGTGCCCCCTTGCTAGTTTTTAACAAGGGGTTACATATCTATGGGCTTCCCTGATAGTTCAGTTGGTAAAGAATCCACTTGCAGATCTGCTGGAGAAGGTAAAGGCTACCCACTCCAGTATTCTTGGGCTTCTCTTGTGGCTCAGTTGGTAAAGAATCCACCAGCAGATCTGCTGGAGAAGGGAAAGGCTACCCACTCCAGTATTCTTGGGCTTCTCTTGTGGCTCAGCTGATAAAGAATCTGCCTGCATTGCAGGAGACCAAGGTTCGATTCCTGGGTTGGGAAGGGAATGGCTACCCACTCCAGTATTCTGGCCTGGAGAATTCCATGGACACAAAGAGTCAGACAGGACTGAGTGACTTTCACTTTCACTATATACCTATTAGCAAGCTGCTAATTAGAGAAAGGAAAAGCCTCAAAACAGAGTTGCACCAGGCCCCTCACCCACAGCATGCATTTTGAGATAACAATGACACAAGGTGAGTCATCCTGGGCCATAAAACAATTGACATGAATCTTGAAGAAA
This sequence comes from Neotragus moschatus, assembly GCA_006410615.1. Lineage (NCBI taxonomy): Eukaryota > Metazoa > Chordata > Mammalia > Artiodactyla > Bovidae > Neotragus > Neotragus moschatus. Next base: position 157,212 of record SJYA01003268.1, read on the forward strand.
GGCATATTTACAAGCAAGTACATGCTTCATTAACACAGCTTAAGAAAGACATTCCCATGAGAAAAATGGAAGAAAAGCAGATTTGCAAGCAAGTACATGCTTCATTAACAAAGCTTAAGAAAGACATTTCCATGAGAAAAATGCATTGGTTAGCTCAAGATTTGAGATAAAGTTAAGTTCAGGAGGAACCAGGTGTCACCGTGTCAACACAGGATTCAGTTCAATTCAGTCAGTTCAGTCACTCAGTCGTGTCCAGCTCTTTGTGACCCCATGGACTGCAGCAAGCCAGGCTTCCCTGTCCATCACCAACTCCTGGAGCTTGCTCAAACTCATGTCCATCGAGTCAGTGATGCCATCCAACAATCTTATCCTCTGTCATCCCCTTCTCCATCTACCTTCAATCTTTCCCAGCATCAGGGTCTTTTCCAATGAGTCAGTTCTTCACATCAAGTGGCCAAAATATTGGAGTCTCAGCTTCAGCATGAGTCCTTCCAATGAATATTCAGGACAGATTTCCTTTAGGATTGATCAGTTAGATCTCCTCGCAGGCCAAGGGAATCTCAAGAGTCTTCGACAACACCACAGTTCAAAAGTATCAATTCTTTAGAACTCAGCTTTCTTTATAGCTCAACTCTCACATCCATACATGACCACTGGAAAAACCATAGCTTTGACTAGATAGACCTTTGTTGGCAAAGTAACCTATCTGCTTTTTAATATGCTGTCTAGGTTGATCATAGTTTTTCTTCCAAGGAGCAAGTGTCTTTTAATTTCATGGTTGCAGTCACCATCTACAGTGATTTTGGAGCCCAAGAAAATAAAGTCTGTCACTGTTTCCACTGTTTCCCCATCTATTTGCCATGAAGTGATGGGACCAAATGCTATGATCTTAGTTTTTTGAACGTTGAGTGTTAAGCACGCTTTTTCACTCTCCTCTTTCACTTTCATCAAGAGGTTCTTTAGTTCACTTTCTGCCATAAGGGTGGTGTTGTCTGCATATCTGAGGTTATTGATATTTCTCCCGGAAATCTTGATTCCAGCTTGTGCTTCATCAGCCTGGCATTTTGAATGATGTATTCTGCATAGAAGTTATATAAGCAGGGTGACAATATACAGCTTTGACATACTCCTTTCCTGATTTGGAGCCAGTCTATTGTTCCACGTCTGGTTCTAACTGTTGCTTCTTGACCTGCATACAGATTTCTCAGGAGGCAGGTAAGGTGGTCTGGTATTTCCATCTCTTGAAGAATTTTCCACAGTTTGCTGTGATCCACACAGTCAAATGTTTTGGTGTAGTCAATAAAGCAGAAGTAGATGTTTTTCTGGAATTCTCTTGTTTTTTTTTTGATGAGCCAACCAACGTTGGCAATTTGATCTTTGGTTCCTCTGCCTTTTCTAAATTCAGCTTGAACATCTGGAATTTCATGGTTCATGTATTTTTGAAGCCTGGCTTGGAGAATTTTGAGCATTACTCTACTAGTATGTGAGATTAGTGCAATTGTGTTGTAGTTTGAACATTCTTCAGTATTGCCTTTTTTGGGATTGGATGACAATACAGGATTGGAAGAGAAAAGAAAAAAAAAAATACATCAGCCACTTGCAGTTTTATTTCCTCCTGCCACTTCAGTATCTTTGGCCTTCCTACTGAGGCTATTAACACTCTCAATAGTTCTATATTTTAATACTCCACTGTCAGTAATGGCTAAAACAAACAGAAGATCTATAATAACTTGCAAAATACTAAAAACCAACTAGAACTAATAGAATGTACAGGATGCTCTACTGGCAATAGCAGGATTACACATTTTCCTCAAGTGTGCACGGAGTATTCTCCAGGATACACCATAAACTGAGCCCGAAGTCTTAGTTAATTTTAAAATAATAAAATCATACAAAATATCTTCTATGGTGACAGTGGAATGAAACTGAAAGTCAATGACAAGTGAAACTGGAGTTTTCACATGTGGAAATGGAACAACACAGTATTAATCAATCAGTAGGTCAAAGAATACATCACAAGGAACATTATAAAATACTAAGAAATGTATTAAAATAAAAATACAACCTATCAAAACATATGGGATGCAACAAGGCAATGCTCAAAAATAAATTTATAGTTATAAAAACATGTTCTAAAAGGAAATCTTAAATCAATAACCCAACTTTACATCTTAAGGAAATAGGATATTAAATTAGCAAACTAAATCCAAAGATAGCAGAAGGAAGGAAATAAAAAAATTTAGTTATAATATTGTAAACCAAGTATACGTCAGTTAAATAATTAATTAAATTTTAAAAATCACATTGGAAAGGTGAAAGGATAAGCATGCAGACACTCACCATTATTGGGGATGTATAGAAAATCTATAGGGCATATTGGCAGTATCAAAAATTTAAATGTCTATATATCCTTTCAGAGAAGGTAATGGCACCCCACTCCAGTACTCTTGCTTGGAAAATCCCATGGATGGAGGAGCCTGGTAAGCTGCAGTCCATGGGGTCACTAAGTTGGACATGACTGAGTGACTTCACTTTAGGAAATGGCAACCCACTCCAGTGTTCTTGCCTAGAGAATCCCAGGGATGGGGGAGCCTGGTGGGCTGCCATCTATGGGGTTGCAGAGTCAGACATGACTGAAGTGACTTAACAATAGCAATATATCTTTTGGCCCAGGAATTTTTTTAGGATGCTACCATATAAAAAATATTCTTACATAGACCCAAAGGTAGTTATTGCAAGATTTTTCATAATGAAGCGGGAAATCCCTGTGACCTAAATTTCCATTAATAAGTGAGTGTTTAAATAATTTATGGTACCATTCAGATTCTGGAATATTATAAATCCATTAAAAAGGAATAATTCATATGGAAAGACCTACATGGCATATTGATATGTGGTCAAATGGAAAAAAAAAAAAGGAAATTGCAGACCAGTATATTGAGTATGATCCAATTTGTATAAATATTATATTAATGATGATAATCTGCCCCACAGATAAAATTGCCTGGTTATGACACAGTCTTGCTGCCCTAGGATTGAGAAGAAAATGAGAAGATAGTGAAGAGAAGAAAATTACAAAGTGATAAGGAAAGTGTGGTAAAAAGAGGAAATAGAGAACTTCACATTTTTAACTGTATATCCTAGAAGGGAGAATAGTGCTTAAAGAGTATGAGTTATAAAACTAGACTGCCTGAGTTCATAATTGGGCCCTGAACTTCGTAGCTCGGCAATTGTCTGTTATCTCACCTCTGAGCCCAAGTTTCTTCATCTGTAACATGGGGATAATAGTACCTATCTCATAAGGCCCTTACATGTCTGTGTATGCATGCATGTTCAGACATGTCTGACTATTTGTGATCCATGGACTGTAGGCCACCAGTCTCCTCTGTCTGTGGAATTCTCCAGGCAAGAATGCTGAAGCAGGTTGCTATTTCTTCCTCCAGAGGATCTTCTCAACCCAGGTATTGAACCTGCATCTCTTGCATCTTCTACACTGGCAGGCAAGTTCTTTACCAGCTGAGCCACCAAGGAAGCCCCAAGGTCCTTATGAGGATGGGCTAAATTAAGCCACGTAAAACAAAAACAACAACAAAAACACTTAACAAAGGCTTGGTGCATAGTAAGCATTCAATTAATATTAGCTGTTATTTCTTGGGATCAGGCACTGTGTTGTGTTTTCTGTACATGATGTTATTGAATTGTTCCAATGACCTAGATATCACCTATGGAAGCTGACTGTTACCGAGCCCCTCCTTCTTGTACTACAGTTGCTTTGGAATTTTATTGCCCTCCTTTGATAGTTGAGGAAATCAAGGGTCAGAGAGATGGTTTTGCTCAAGGTGCCCTAGCCATATAGGGACGGTTTAATTCCAAAGCCAGCAAACTCATTTTACTACTCCAGAGGGAGAAAAGAAAGAAAATAAAGAGGGGATAGCTGGTACTGGGTGAGGGGGAGGCAAGAGGGGACTACATTTGAGTTTTATCTCTAACAGGGCCCTGAGATACCTTTGGGGCCAATGCAGGGCCAGGCCAGCAGAAGGCGGGGTGGGTGGAGCTGAGCCAAGGGAGAAGGGATAAATACCATGTCCTGACTCACAGCACCCAACCTGTCGTTCGTTCGTCCTCAGTGCAGGGCAACAGGTAAGTGTTGCTTTCAGCGTGGAGCCTTCTTTCTTGGTTTGCTTGCCTACCTCATGGCTGTATAGGCTGACTTTCTGACCTGACTAGATATGGGTTTGTTTCTTAGAACCTACCCCTCTGTCATTTTCTTTTCTGCACCCAATGTCTCTTCCTGTCTTTCCCTGTTTTCAGCTTCCCTTTGTCTTTTTTCCCTCTTATTTCCTCTTCTTTGTTAGTTTACAAGATCACTCACTTTACTTCATCACTCTCTGACACTCTAGTTTTCTCTTATTTTTCCTTTACTCTGGCTCCTTCTTGCTTGGCAGACAGCAGAGCCCAATGGATCAAAATTTAGAGGGTGAGAGGTAGAGAGAAACAGAGTTAGTGTGGTGTGATGGGAATAATGAATTGAAGGGAGAGATTTGAAGGAATTGAGAGATGAATAATTACCAGAAATAAAGGGAGATGGCGGGAGAAGAATTCTGTGTCACCAAAAGGGCCCTATGCTGAAAGTCAATAGATTTGTTTTCTCATCTTAATTCACTGTGAGGCAAATCATTCACCCTTTGTAAAAGAGAGCTTGCCCTATGATTTCCACAACCTCATCTAAGTTTGATTTTGTGGTCTTCTAAATATTTCTATTTCTAAGAATTTCCTATGCTGATTCCAGGAATCTAAAATTCTCAATGCTTCTTCTGTGATGGGGAGAGGGTGCTAGGAAGGAAATTAAAGCCTGATACTTCCAATTCTTGAAGAAAAGTGACCATATCCTTTCCAGACTTAACTGATTCTTTCAAAGCAGGCTGCAAAGGGGACAGAAGGGTCAAGGAAAACAGCAATGAATGGTTTCTGGCTCTCTGCTGAGGTAGAGTTATGGTTAGCCCTTCTGATCTCTGGTATTATACATTGGCTGCTGACACAAGAGAGGATTTTAAGGTGTAGGAAAAATCTAGTAATGCTGTATAACTTAGGCCAAAATTTCACCATTATCACTTTGAGTGAAAGCATTGTTCTAAGAAGACCCCAGCAAAGATTGGTGCTTAAGTTGTTAAATGATGGAATGAATGAATGGATGAATGTTCATCAGTGTCTATAATTCCACTTCAGTTAGAAATCTGTTCCTATGATAAAGGCATCGGTTACAGCTCAAAATCAAATGTCCTGGAAAGGGACCTGGATTAATAGGAGAGTGGATTGTGTGGAGTCAGGCTCTCGTCAGGAAAATATGTAGCAATATTTGAATCATAGATCCATAGTGGTTCAGTTAGTAGGCTCTGGAACCAGACTCTGTGTATGTGTGTGTGTGTGTGTGTGTGTGTGAGCATGTGTGCGTGTATGCACGTGCATGCTCAGTCATGTCCAACTTTTTGTGATCACATAGAGTACCCCACCAGGCTCCTCTGTCCATGGAATTTTCCAGGCAAGAAAAACTGGAATTTGTTTCCATTTCCTTCTCCAGGGCATTTTCCCAACCCAGGGATCAAACCCACATCTCTTGCACCTTCTGCATTAGCAGGCAGATTCTTTACCACTGAACCACCTAGGAAGCTCCCTGGAACCAGATTGACTAGGTTCAAATCCTGGTTCTACTACTTAGTAGCTCTGTGACATGGACAGGTTAGTTAATCTTTTGGGGCCTCAGTTCCTCACCTTTGAAATAAAGTTGATATTAGTTTATACCTGACAGGATTGTCATGAGGATTAAATAAGTCAATGTATGTGAAGCATTTACAAAGGGGTTTGACACAGTGAGAACTCTGAGGGTGTTTGACTGTTAGAATCAGATGGAATCTATGGACTTATCTAGTCCAATGTCTGTGGAGAAACTGAGGCCCAGAGAAGAAAAGTGCAGGGTTCAATTTCATATAGTAAATTGTAGCAGAAAAAGGACAAGAATCAGGATTGAGACAAGAGCCAGCTTTCCAGACCTGGTCTGGTATATTTATGATGTTAATTCCCTTGGCTATACCTTCCCTTTCCCTATACAGAAAATGTGGAATCTAGGCTCTAGAATCTCTAATCTAGGATCTCTAAACTCTACAGTACCCTATTCTTCAGTGAAGTCACCCCCTGATGTTATCATTTCTGCTCTAAAGCCAACCAGACCATCCTTCCTTTTCATGGTTTTTTTTTTTTTTTTTCAACTGTGAGTAGCCTGACCAGACCCCTGGCTTGAAGAGCTCAGGCTTGAGCCCCCAGCACTGCCCTGAAGGCCAGGACTAGCCTGGTGTGCTGGTGTGCAGGCCTTGCTCTCCCAGCGTGGGCCCTGCACAGCCTGATCACCAATAAACCCTTAACCATACCTGCAAAAAAAAAAAAAAATAGATAAGATGTGTATAAGAGACAGGGACAGAAGGGTCAAGGAAAACAGCAATNGGCCAGGACTAGCCTGGTGTGCTGGTGTGCAGGCCTTGCTCTCCCAGCGTGGGCCCTGCACAGCCTGATCACCAATAAACCCTTAACCATACCTGCAAAAAAAAAAAAAAATAGATAACACTTTTTCAGTATTTACTGTTGGATAGGTACTCTTCTATATAATTTATATAGATTATTTTACTGCATCTTCACAACATCCCTGTGAATTTGAGTATTTTTATTATCTACATTTTAAAGATATAAGATGTAGAGCTTAAGCATGACTTTTCTAATACCCCAGGGCTAGTGAGTAGTACAGCGAGGATTCAAATGCAAGTAGTCTAGCAGGCTGTGCTCTTAATACCCTTAATTGCCTAAAATACTTCTTTGATTAGATTTTACTCACTCCAATCCCAGAATAGGTAGTAAGATAGAAAGGAAACAGAGCCTAAGGTAACTACACTACAAGATTATGGGTCATAAAGATGGGCAGGCAGAGTGAGACAGGACAAATTCCAGGAAAGGAGTATCAGAACAGAGAAACTGGAACTGAAGCTTGAAAGAGCTTGATAATTCAACAAATTCCAAGAAGTAGCCTATATTTCCCAGGTCTTGAGTATACATCATGGCTAAAAGCCTGTTAGAAGTGATGTGTGTAGTGAACTTCTGCTTTTATTCTGGGGGTGGGATTCACCATCATCCCAAGGCAGGACTGGACTTTGCTTTCAATATTAGGGTATTTTCTTCACATTACATACCCCAAAGCCGTCATTATTGTCGTTAATGTTGGGGAAAGGAATTTGCAGGAGCCTGGGACCTGCCAGGCTCATCTCTTTTGCCTGCCTCTCCCTTGGCCATTCAACCCCCTTCACCACCAGTAGCCAGAGCAGCCCCAGCCAGATGCACAGACATGATTCTAGAAGGGAACTCCTTTTCTCCCCCACACCCTAGTCTCA
>SJYA01003268.1:177694-249959 GCA_006410615.1 Neotragus moschatus
AAAAAAAAAAAAAAAAAAACACTCAGAAAGAGACAGAGATACAGGGAAAAAAAGTCCAAAGTCAGAAAGGTAGACATGAAGGGATACAAACAATAAAAAAGAGAGAACAGAAGTGAGAGAAGGTGAGTGAGGGAAGGAGGGATAGAGACATTAGCAAAGACACAGAGGAAGTGGGGAGAGGAGAGAGAAAAACAAAGACAGAGATAGAAAATAGAGACACAGAAACAAAGTTGGAAATAGTCATAAAAAGAGAGTGGCAAAAAGTCATAAACACAGAAATATGGAAGACCAGTGAAAAAAATGATATTGACACAGCTGACAACAACACTTGGCAGAGAGGGTAAGTGAGACCTGAAAACATTAACCTGGAGCAAAAGGAGAATTTTTAAAATTTATTTAAACAAAGGCATCATATAGGCTAGTGCCAATACTTGATGGAAATACACAGACTTGTAGGGGGGAAAAAGGCAGAGAGAGGTTGGCAAATAGCATAAGCAAGAGGACAAATATCATCAGAATGAAGTAAAAACAGAAAGACAGAAAAGTAAGCCTTAACCACAGGCTGGGGAAAATCCACACACTCACAACTTGGGTGGGAGTAGGGTGAACTCAGTCGACATATATGAAGAAGTTTGGCATAGCCCCAACTAAGGGTGCACACCCTCCCCCTTCCCCAGCCTATAGTTATATGCCATAAATTCCATGCTGGAGATGGAGCTGGAGAAGGGTTATGATCTACCTCTATTCATGGCTTTGCTCAGGTGCCATCTGTCCCCTTGAGGAATTGTGTGATGTAGCCCACCAGCATGGGGCTCTGACCTTCGTGGATGAAGTTCATGCTGTAGGACTGTATGGGTCCCGAGGTGCTGGGATTGGGGAGCGTGATGGAATTATGCACAAGATTGACATCATCTCTGGAACTCTTGGTAAGTGAGTCCCTTGGGTTACCCTTATATACAATACAGAAAGGAAGTCCCTAGAACTTTTTCTCCCTCCTCCACAAAGTTGCAAAGGCCCTTTGGGTAGAATTTATGACCCAGGCTATAGAACACTTGGATTCTCTCCTCCCACTCCCATCCCACTGAAAATTGCTGACAAAGTCTGGGAGGATTTTTTGAGAAGACCCCTGAGCTGGGCCAAAGTACCAAGTTCAGTTTAGTGAGTGGAGTTGTGGATCAAAGCTCCTTCTCTACCCCAGTTCCAAGCTCCATTTAGCTCTACTTTTATATCTAACCAGTTGAAGGTCCCCACCCAGCTCCTGCATATCTAATCATTACACATGGCAGGGCTTGCAAGTCCTACCTCAAAGCAGCTATCAGCTCTGTCTGCTTGTCACAGACAAGAAAGATGATAAGGGAGTCTGGAGCTCCAGCTTCTAGTGTACTGCCTTGAGTTACCCTGTTCCTCAAGGGGCTGATAATAGGATGTGTGCATAACCTCCTCATTCTCCTCCTTGTCTCCAGGCAAAGCCTTTGGCTGTGTGGGTGGCTACATTGCCAGCACCCGTGACTTGGTGGACATGGTACGTTCCTATGCTGCTGGCTTCATCTTCACCACTTCACTGCCTCCCATGGTGCTCTCCGGAGCTCTGGAATCTGTGCGACTGCTTAAAGGAGAGGAGGGCCAATCCCTTAGGAGGGCCCACCAACGCAATGTCAAGCACATGCGTCAGCTACTAATGGACAGGGGCCTTCCTGTCATCCCATGCCCCAGCCACATCATCCCCATTCGGGTGAGAGTCCCACATTGCCCATTGTCTTCTCCACCATCTCTCCTGGGAGCCTTCCTACACCCAGCAAACTGAAACCTGTTCCTGTCAACTTTCCTTGTTAACCAACCTCCTTATCATCAGTTTTCTTTCCCTTTCGGAAAGTTATCACTCATTCTGGGTTGCTGCTAAGTCGCTTCAGTCGTGTCCGACTCGGTGTGACCCATAGATGGCAGCCCACCAGGTTCCCCGGTCCCTGGGATTCTCCAGGCAAGAACACTGGAGTGGGTTGCCATTTCCTTCTTCAATGCATGAGAGTGAAAAGTGAAAGTGAAGTCATTCAGTCGTGTCCGACTCTTTGCGATGCAAAGAACTGCAGCCCACCAGGCTCCTCTGTCCATGGGACTCTCCAGGCAAGAGTACTGGAGTGGGTTGCCATTGCCTTCTGGGTTAACTACTCTTTTTTTTTTTTTTTTTTTTTAACATTAGGTATTATCTCATGCTTAGTAGACTGTACTGTTCCTTGGGCTAATTCAGGGTTCCTTTGAAAGACTACTGTTGCAAATATGTTTAATTAACCCAGTGACAACACCCCAGAAGTCGCTTGGGGTTTTATCTTCTTACTCAGAACTACCCTAAATTAACATACTAGCTAAGTATGCTTCTTCTGCAAACAGCTTCAAGACAAGGTCCCTAGAAGCAATTCTACTCCCTTTAATTTTTAAATTGAAGTATAGCTGACTTGAGGCTTTTCTGGTAGCTCAGCTAGTAAAGAAGCTATCTCCACTGCAGGAGACCCCAGTTCGATTGCTGGGTCTGGAAAGTTCCCCTAGAGAAGGGATAAGCTACCCACTCCAGCATTCTTGGGCTTCCCTGGTGCCGTAGATGGTAAAGAATCTGGGTGAATGAGGGAGACCTGGGTTCAGTCCCTGAATTGGGAAGATCCCCTGGAGGAGGGCATAACAACCCTCTCCAGTAGTGTTGCCTGGAGAACCCCAATGGACAGAGGAGCCTGGCGGGCTACAGCCCACAGAGTCACAAAGAACTGGACAAAACTGAGCACAGCACAGCATTTGTTGACTTACAATATTGTGTTAGTTTCAAGGTACAGCAAAGTGATTCAGTTACATATTTTTTTCAGATTATTTCCCATTAGTTCACTGTGTTATATAGTAAATCCTGTTGCTTATCTATTTTATGGGTAGTAACTTTTATCTGTTAATCCCATCAGTTCAGTTCAGTTCAGTCACTCAGTAGTGTCTGACTCTTTGCTACTCCATGGACTGCAGCATGCCAGGCTTCCCTATCCATCACCTACTCCTGGAGCTTACTCAAACTCATGTCCATTGAGTGGTGATGCCATCCAACCATCCCATCCTCTGCCATCTGCTTCTCCTCCCACCTTCAATCTTTCCCAGCATCAGAGTCTTTTCAAATGATTCAGTTCTTTGCATCAGGTGGCCAAAGTATTGGAGTTTCAAGTTCAGCATCAGTTCTTCCAATGAATATTCAGGACTGATTTCCTCTAGGATGACCTGGTTGGATCTCCTTGCTGTCCAAAGGACTCTCAAGGGGCTTCCCCAACACCACAGTTTGAAAGCATCAATTCTTTGGCACTCAGCTTTCTTTATAGTCCAACTCTCACATTCATTCATGACTAGGGAAAAACCAAAGCTTTGACAAGACAGATCTTTATTGGCAAAGTGATCTCTCTGCTTTTTAACATGCTGTCTAGGTTAGTCATAGCTTTTCTTCCAAGGGGCAAGCATCTTTTAATTTCATGGCTGCAGTCACCATCTGCAGTGATTCTGGAGCCCCCAAAAATAAAGTCTGTCACTGTTTCCATTGTTTCCCCATCTATTTAACATGAAGTCATCGGACCACATGCTAAGATCTTAGTTTCTGAAAGTTGAGCTTTAAGCCAAATTTTTCACTCTCCTCTTTCATCAAGAGGCTCTTTAGTTCTTCTTTGTTTTCTTCCATAAGGTGGTGCCATCTGCATATCTGAGGTGACTGATATTTATCCTGGCAATCTTGATTCCAGCTTGTTCTTCATCCAGCCCAGCATTTATACAGCCCTGACTTACTCCTTTCCTGATGTGGAGCCAATCTGTTGTTCCATGTCCAGTTCTAACTGTGGCTTCTTGACCTGCATATAGATTTCTCAGAAGGCAGGTCAGGTAATCTGCTTTTCTCAACTCGTGAAGAATTTTCCACAGTTTATTGTGATCCACACAAAGGCTTTGGTGTAACCAGTAAAGCAGAAGATGTTTTTCTGGAACTGTCTCACTTTTTCAATGATCCAACAGATGTTGGCAATTTGATCTCTGGTTCCTCTGCCTTTTCTAAATCCAGCTTGAACATCTGGAAAGTTCATGGTTCACGTATTGCTGAAGCCTGGCCTGGAGAATTTTGAGCATTACTTTTTTAGTGTGTGAGATAAGTGCAATTGTGCAGTAGTATGAACATTCTTTGGCAATGCTTTTTTGGGGGATTGGAATGAAAGCTAACCTTTTCCAGTCCTGTAGCCACTGCTGAGTTTTCAAAATTTGCTGACATATTGAGTGCAGCAGTTACACAGCATCATCTTTTAGGATTTGAAATAGCTCGACTGGAATTCCATCACCTCCACTAGCTTTGTTTGTAGTGATGCATCCTAAGGCCCACTTGACTTCACATTCTAGGATGTCTGGCTCTAGGAGAGTGATCTGGGTTGTAAAGTGATTATCTGAGTTGTGAGGATCTTTTTTGTACAGTTCTTCTATGTATTCTTGCCACCTCTTCTTAATATCTTCTGCTTCTGTTAGGTCCATACCATTTCTATCCTTTATTGTGCCCATCTTTGCGTGAAATATTCCCTTGGTATCTCTAATTTTCTTGAAGAGATCTCTAGTCTCTCACATTCTATTGTTTTCCATTCTTTGCATTGATCACTGAAGAAGACTTTTTAATCTCTCCTTGCTGTTCTTTGGAACGCTTCATTCAAATGGGTATATCTTTCCTTTTCTCCTTTGCCTGTCACATCACTTCTTTTCACAGCTATTTGTAAGGCCTCCTCAGACAATCACTTTGCCTGTTTGAATTTCTTTTTCTTGAGGATGGTCTTGATCCCTGTCTCCTGTACATTGTCACAAAGCGCCATCCATAGTTCTTCAGGCACTCTGTCTATCAGATCTAATCCCTTGAATCTATTTCTCACCTCCAATGTATAATTGTAAGGGATTTGATTTAGGTCATACTTGAATGGTCTAGTGGTTTTCCCTACTTTCTTCCATATAAATCTGAATTTGGCAATAAGGAGTTCGTGATCTGAGCCACAGTCAGCTCCTAGTCTTGTTTTTGCTGACTGTATAGAGCTTCTCCATCTTTGGCTGCAAAGAATATAATCAATCTGATTTCAGTGTTGACCATCTGGTGATGTCCATGTGTAGAGTCTTCTCTTGTGTTGTTGGAAGAGGGTATTTGCTATGACCAGTGCATTCTCTTGAAAAAACTCTATTAGGCTTTACCCTGCTTCATTCTGTCCTCCAAGTCCAAATTTGCCTGCTACCCCAGGTGTTTCTTGACTTTCTCCTTTTGCATTCCAGTCCCCTATACTGAAAAGGACATCTTTTAGGGGTGTTCATTCTAGAAGGTCTTGTGGTCTTCATAGAACCATTCAACTTCAACTTCTTCAGCATTACTGGTTGGAGCATAGACTTGGATTACTGTGATATTGAATGCTTTGCATTGGAAATGAACAGAGATTATTCTGTTGTTTTGGGGATTGCATCCAAGTACTGCATCTTGGGCTCTTTTGTTGACTATGATGGCTACTCCATTTCTTCTAAGGGATTCTTGCCCACAGTAGTAGATATAATGGTCATCTGAGTTAAATTCACCCATTCCAGTCCATTTTAGTTNGCTTTGCATTGGAAATGAACAGAGATTATTCTGTTGTTTTGGGGATTGCATCCAAGTACTGCATCTTGGGCTCTTTTGTTGACTATGATGGCTACTCCATTTCTTCTAAGGGATTCTTGCCCACAGTAGTAGATATAATGGTGATTTGAGTTAAAATCACCCATTCCAGTACATTTCAGTTTGCTGATTCCTAAAATGTTGATGTTCACTCTTATATCCTGTTTGACCACTTCCAATTTGCCGTGATTCATGGACCTAACATTCCAGGTTCCTATGCAATATTGCTGTTTACAGTATTCGACTTTACTTCCATCACCAGTCAGTCACATCCACAAATGGGTGTTGTTTTCACTTTGGCTCCATCCCTTCATTCTTTCTGGAGTTGTTTCTCCACTGACCTCTAGTAGCATACTGGGCACCTACCGATCTGGGAAGTTCGTCCTTCAGTGTCCTATTTTTTTGCCTTTTCCTATTGTTCATGGGGTTTTCAAGGCAAGAATACTGAAATGCTTTGCCATTCCCTTCTCCACTGGACCATGTTTTGTCAGAACTCTCCACAATGACCTGTACGTCTTGGGTGGCCCTACACAACATGGCTCATGGTTTCATTGAGTTAGACAAGGCTGTGATCCATGTGATTAGACTGGTTAATTTTCTGTGATTGTGGTTTTCATGTTGTCTGCTCTCTGATGGAGAAGTTCAGTTCAGTTCAGTTCAGTCGCTCAGTCGTGTCCAACTCTTTGCGATCCCATGAATCACAGCACGCCAGGCCTCCCTGTCCATCACCAACTCCTGGAGTTCACTCAGACTCACGCCCATTGAGTCAGTGATGCCATCCAGCCATCTCATCCTCTGTTGTCCCCTTNTTACCTTGGGCATGGGGTATCTCTTCACGGCTGCTCCAGCAAAGCACAGCCACTGTTCCTTACCTTGGACAAAGGGTATCTCTACCTCATTGTTGTTTAGTCACAAAGTCATGTCTAACCAACTCTCGCAACACCATGGACCATAGACTGCCATAGACTTCTCTATCCATGGTATTTCTCAGGCAAGAATACTGGAGTGGGTTATTATTTCCTTCTCCAGAGAATCTTCCCAACCCAGTGATCAAACCCAAGTCTCCTGTATTAGCAGGCAGATTATTTACCACTGAGCCACCTAGGAAGCCCCTCTTTCCCCTTAGACATCCATAAGTTTGTTTTCTATGTTTCTGTTTTAGTTATAGATTTATTTTTTAAGATTCCACATATAAGTGATATATTTGTCTTTCTCTGACTCACTTCACTTAGTATAATATTCTCTAGGTCCATCCATGTTTCCACAAATGAAAATATTTCACTTCTTTGTGGCTAATATTGAATTTTACACATGTATGCACATATGTAGGTGTGTGTGTTTGTATACACAGATCCACACCCCACATGTTCTTAAGCCAATTATGTGTTGATGGGAACCTGGATTGTTTCCATGTCTTGGCTATTGTAAGTAGTGCTATTGTGAACATTGGGATGCATGTATCTTAAATCAGATTGCTGCCACTGAGCAACTCCTTGATAAGAGATTCTAGACCTGCCACTGGCTAAGACGCTTATGAAAATATATGCCCCCAAGTTCAGTGGAGTTCCTTGATCTGATTCCCTCCACCTACTTAATAGAGCTAGCAATAGTGGGGCCAGGGGAGCAGATACTGACAAGCTTTTCTCCTGGGTCCAGGTGGGTGATGCAATGCTGAACAGCAGGATCTGTGATCTCCTGCTCTCCAAGCATGGCATCTATGTGCAGGCCATCAACTACCCAACTGTCCCCCGGGGTGAGGAGCTGCTGCGCTTGGCACCCTCCCCCCACCACAGTCCTCAGATGATGGAAGACTTTGTGGGTAAGTCCTCAACATGGGTGTCTATAGCACTCTTCTTTCCTTCAGCCTCATTATCTTAAGAAGTTAACAATGGATACCATTCGTTTAAAAATACATTTCTGAAACATCTATTATATGCTAGACCCTATACTAGGGTCATAAATGAATGAGAAACACTTCCTATACTCATAAGGCTTCAGTTTGGTTGAGGAGACCATAGCAGACTCAAATAATGACTTCAAGGAGTGATTGAAGTTCAACAGAGAGAATTCATGGTGGAGTTTTAGGACTGGATTCAGGACAGGCTTCTTAGTGGAGGTGACAACCTGAGCTGAGTCTTGCAAAGGGGTGTGGTATTGAACCAAGAGAAGAAAGAGGATGCAGAAGAGATATTCCTAGTAGAAGCAAGAGCATAGAGAAAGGCAAGGAAGAGAATGAGAAGTAGGCTTGGACATATCAAGAACAAGCAGATATTACTGGAATGTAGTAAAGAAAGAATGGAATAAGGTAGGGGAGTGTTTGCCTATGAATCTGCAAAGACAACACACAGTTTGGAGGCTTGTAGAGCTGAATACCTTAGGTTTTATCCTTAAGGTGCCCAATTCGCCTAAAGTTTACTGTATTCCTTCTGGGTACTGGGCCAGCATAGAGCAGGTTCTTATTCTAGGTCTGTTAGGTGAAAGACACATAGGCAGTTGATGTCATAGCAAAGGAGACAGACATAAACATGGGTGGTATTGGTCCAGTGTGGTGAGCTCCAATACTCTGGGAGCTAAAAGGAGAGTGTTCATTTTTGGCTAGAGAGGGTAAGAAGGGTGAAGTTAAGTAGGCTTCATAGGTAAGGAAATCCTTCTGCTGTACCTTGAAGTACCTGTGGTATGGTGTAAGAAGGGTATATCAGAACAAGGGAATTTGATAAGCACAGACTTAGAGATAGGAAAGCGGAGGGCATACATTAGCTAAGCATTTTGTTTGTCTGGAGCATAGGCAGAATAAGAGTACCAGGAAAACAAGACAGGTAAATGCCATTCATTCATTCATTCATTTAAAAGCATCAAATAATGCTAGCCAACACTTATTAAGTACTTACCATGTGTCAAGAACTGTTCTAAATACTTTACATGTATTAACTCATCTAATCCTCATGGGGTAGAGATGGTATTATTAGCATTTCCATTTTATATATGAAGAAACTGAGGTATCAAAATATATAGTAACTGGTCCAAAGTCACATAGCTACTAGGTTTGAACTGGAGAATCTGTTTCTCCATGCTCATACCACTAGATCTCATACCACATACCTCTCTGAGCTAATGATCTAGACTTCTGGACCTCTTGCTAAGCCTTCTTTGCACTAGGCTTCAATTATAGAGCTTTCAGTATTCTCAGTTCTCTAAGTGTCCACTTACGCTGGGCTTTTGCAGGAAAGAAATATGAGGCATTCCCCATGACTCCACCAGTCAGTCCTTCAAAGTTATAGCCAACCCATCATGTCCATCATGCAAGCCACTGGAAGGGGTATGGCTTTAACTGTGAAAAGTGAAAGAAAAGTGAAGTCGCTCAGTTGTGTCCAACTCTTTGCGAACCCATGGACTATAGCCTACCACGCTCCTCCATCTATGGGATTTTCCAGGCAAGAGTACTGGACTAGGTTGCCATTTCCTTCTCCAGAGGATCTTCTTGACCCAGGGGTCAAACCCAGGTCTCCCACATTATATGTAGACGCTTTACTGTCTGAGCCACCAGGGAACTCTGAAATAGAAAGCCTTCTGAAGGATTTAAGCAGATGAGTAACATATCTGAATCTGATTCAGGTTTCAAGAGTTTCTCTGACTTCTATGTTGAGAATAGACTGAAAGAGTGGGAGCAGGGAGATCCATTAGTGGGCTACTGTGAGATTCCAGGTTAAGAAATAATGGTGACAAAAGAAGAGATTAAAATTTCCAAGCCATTGGATGTCACATAGCAAAGAATTTGCTTTTTAATAAAAAATCTTCAGAATTAAAAAATGAAAAACAAATAATGGTGGCTCAGACCTGAGGACAGCATTGGTGGTAAGAAGTGGTCAGATTTTGAAGGTAGGACCAATGGTATTTGCTAATAGACTGGATGTGTCATAGGAGAGAAAGAGAACAATAAAGGATAGCTCAAATATTTTTGTACTGAGCAACTGGCATTGTCATCAACTGAGATGGTTAATGCTGAAAGTAAGGTAGACTTGGTGGAGGGTAGGGAGATCAGTAGCTCAGTTGTGCTCATGTTAAGTTACAGATGCTTATTAGATATCCCGGTGAAGATACAGAAAGGCAACTGGATATACAAGTCTATAATTCAGGAAAGAGCTTTGGGCAAGATATGAAAATTTCAGAATCACCAGCATATACATGGTGTTTAAAGCCATGAAACTAGATGAGATCACACAGGGAGTAAGCATGAAAAAAGAGCCAGGGACAGAGCCCTGGGACACAACTGAGGTACTTCTGACAGAGAGGTCAGGTTCTGTCCTCTGGGCTCCCCACTCCCTCTAGGAAAAACCCCTGCCCCAGGCTCCCAGGTCACAATACTGATGACACTGTGTGTTTACTGTCAGTGTCATCTTCCTCATCAGACTGAGTTTCCAAGTAGATGGATTCATGTCTTGAGTTACACCATGTCATGTACTTAGGAAGTGGTTCAGGCCAGGCTAGTACAGCTTCAAATTATGTCACATGAGTGCTTCTCAAACTTCTATACATCACGGCACCCATACACAAATGCTAATATTCACATCACACAAAGGAGCAAACTAATGAGACTATTTCTAGTTCTGAGATATCTCAAAGGGTTGAGGGGATCAATATCTTGGCACATCTGTAATGTGGCACAGGAATTAAGACATACTCTAACCAATTATTTCCCTCCCTTTCCCTCATCACCTTCAGAGAAGCTGCTAGAAGCCTGGACTGAGGTGGGACTCCCCCTCCAGGATATATCTATAGCTGCCTGCAATTTCTGCCGCCGTCCTGTACACTTCGAGCTCATGAGTGAGTGGGAACGTTCCTACTTTGGGAACATGGGGCCCCAGTATGTCACCACTTATGCCTAAGAAACCAGCTGCTTTGGATCCCCACTCCACCTGCACTTCACTTGAAGCTGTGCCGCCTCCTGTCCTCTGCTTTGTGTGCCTTTAGCTAACTTGAGTCTGAAAATAAAGAGCAAAGTGTAGCATTTGTAGCTCTTTGTTTGACAGAGAACAGATAACTGTATTATACCTGTCTCCTTCAGACAAATGGCAGAGCCATGAGGAAACCACCAATCACCTGTTGATCTGACCATCCCATTTTACTGAGAGGAAAACTGAGATTCAGAGAGAGGGAGAGGCCAAAAACTACACAGTGAGTTGCACAAAGAGCCAGGACACTTGGAAGATTTATATTAAATGGCTCTTTCCCTATGGTTTCACCAAAAATCCAGGGATTGACTCTTCATTTGTAGACCTGAAAACTTTGGCCCCAGGTAGTCCCTGAAGCAAGGAGATGGAATCAGCCCAAATCAATCTGCCTGGAGGAAAGGAGTGGTTCCCCAAAAGCTTGAAGGTATTTTCCAACAAAGAGAATGGATATTCTCCTCAATCCATTATCCTCTTTCCTTCCCACAGTACCTTATAAAACAGTACTTATCAGTTCTATTTCCCAAGGTGGGAAAGAGACTTGGCTATAGCAAGCAACTTGTTCAAGGCAAGGCTCCCAACCTCTCTAGATCATAACACACTGAAAACATGTGCATGGAACACTTCGGTGAATATTTCCTGCCTAGGAGGCAATCTTTCCTAATACTTGCACAATTAATTCCTGGTCCTGTCTGGCAACTCTAGGTTTGAAAGATCCATTTCTTTCCACCCTTTAACACATCTGTGGCAGCTGTGAGATACATCAGTTGGGAAACATTGGTTTAAAGCTACACAGCCTGGGGCTTCCCTGATGACTCATGACTGTAAAGAATCCACCTGCCAATGCAGGAGATCCAACTTCTATCATTGGGTCAGGAAAATCCCCTGGAGAAGAAACAGCAAAACCCAGTATTCTGCTTGGAGAATCCCATGGACAGAAGAGCCTGGCAGGCTACTCTCCATGGGGTCACAAAGAGTAGGACATGACTGAGTGATTAACACTTTCACACAGCCCACCTGAGTTTTCTGTCCCACCATACCCATCTCCCTTGATGACCCAACCTCAGCAGTACAGGAAACGCCAACTAAACAGAGCACCTTTATGGTGAGCACCACTCCTTCATCCCTTTTCCTTAGGAGTTCAAACTCGGGACTGAGATAACATCTCTAACTCAACTTTATGGGGCACAACCAAAATGTCCATATGACATGGTGCACTACAACAAAGACATGGACTTTATTTAGGCACAGATACATTTTCTGGCAAGGTAGGAAGGGGTTTAAAATTACAACTTCCTGGGGCAACAGCTTCTGAGAGGAAGGTGGGAAGTGGGGTGGGGGACTGGGTCACAAGCATTAAGCACAAGAAGCTCACAAATGAGNTATTTTTTTCCTCTATTTCTTTGCACTGATTGCTGAGGAAGGCTTTCTTATCTCTCCTTGCTATTCTTTCATACTCTGTATTCAAAAGGGTATATCTTTCCTTTTCTCCTTTGCTTTTCACTTCCCTTCTTTTCACAGCTATTTTGAAGGCCTCCTCAGACAGCCATTTTGCTTCTACCTTCAGACTAGGTTATTTCCCCCACTTCCAGTTCCCTGAATAGCTCCCTTTTAATAAAATTTATCTTGTTGAATGGGGATTATTTGTACACATGTTCGTCTCATCTAGGCAGAGAGATGTAGATTAAGCAAGTATCCTCTGTTCCAAGGCCTGAGCTGGACATCTGGAAACAGATCACAGATAACTGAGATCCAGTACCTATCCTTAAGGAGCTCAGAATCTAGTAAGAAAGTAGACTGGTAAAACATAGGTTCATACTTGCTCAGATAAACAGAAACATATAGGCAATGTGGGAACCAAAGCCAAGGCTTCTCAGAGGAGGTGAGAATTGAGCCCAGCCTAGAAAATTGAGTCATATTTCACTGAGAATGGAAAGGAAGGGAAGGCATTCCAGGTTGAGCAAACACCCAGAGGCAAAAAAGTACACAGTAAGTTTGGGAGCCCAGTGAGTCAGCTGGTACAATTTAGCTATGGGAGTCTAAAGAGATAAATGACTGGAAAAGTAGGTTCGATTGAGAAGAGCCAGGGCTGAAACCTTTCCATAAAGCTTGTTGAGTTTTCCTGCTTCTGGAAATCACAATGGATAACAGTGGTTAAACACACAGACACACAGACACAGACACATACACACACACACACACACACACACACACACACACACACACACACTCACACACACACAGAACTAGTTCCAGGCAATTTTAATTTGGGTTTTCAAGCCTGGACCCCAAGTTTGCCTTGTCAAAAGTCTGCTAAGCTCCTATCTCAGATTTCCTGCTGCTAAAATTATCTTTCATGTAGAGTCATGAGGACAAAATTGTAAACATAGTAAAGGGGTTCATATGACTAGATTGATTACATCAGATGAGCCACTTTCCCTCCTGAGACCTCAGTTTCCCTGTGAGGCTAGTGAAAATGTTTGGAAGGAGCAACTATGAAAAAGAATATGTTTCTTTGTGGGCCTTGGAAAACATACTTGTAAAGCATTATTATTAAGATTATTAGCATTAGCAGAGTGATACAGTTGGGAGACTTATTAGAATTAAAAGAACTGTATCTCTTCCAAAGTCTAGGTCTAGGACTCTAAATGTCAGGAGCTAATCTGGAGGACCACATTCTTAAATCAAGCTATTTTTATCAGTTAAACCAATGAAAAACCCTGGACTCGAGAAATTAGATCCCCAGTGTTTTATTCTTGACTTGGAGATTTAATTTGCTATAGGACCTTAAGAAAATACTTGCCCTCTCAAGCCTCTAGTTTCTTACCTGAGAGAGTTAAATGAAATGATTTCTAGGTGTCTTCTGTATCATAAAACCAAAAAAAAAAAAAAAAGAATTCATCTTTCTAATTGATTGGCATGGGTTCTTTATTACAAATGTTAACCCTTTGTCATAATTGTGTAAGTTTCTTTTGCTGCTCCCTGAATTCTCACCATCACATTAGAAATTGTAGATTAGCCAAAGAGGTGATTGATCTTTTACTTCACAGAGGGAATCACTGTGTTACATAATATATATTGAACATTTCCCAGATTACTTTATGTGTTAACATACCAAATCTTCAACTACACTAAGATACTCTTATGAGATGAAAACACAAAGTGTTTCACCAGGGCACTGCAAAGTTGTGTTCTGCCCAGGGTCTCCTAGCAAAGGGAAAGAAGTGGGATTCCACTCAGGTAGCATGGCTCCAGAGCCCAATGCTTTTAACCACTGTGATCCACTGCCTCAAGAGATTCATTTAGAAGAGAAGGCTCTGAAATGTATTGAAAGTTTGGTATGATCTATACACAGAAACTGGAGGGAATCTAACCCTTAGGTAGACTGGGATGCTGAAAATATATTTTCGGGAACTTCTTAAAAGGCAAAGTGGAGCTGAGAGCACTGGAGGTCAGGAATTGGAGATTTATATCCCCAAGAGACTGGCCCAGTGTTGCCCAGCTCAGAGGAAGAAACTGAGCTCCCATGTAGCCAATTACTGGACGTTTATCAAGGGGTGGGAAGGCTGCAAAAGAATGAAGTAAGAGCACACTTGAACATCTTCCAGGTAAGTTATGCTGTTAGATGAGTTTTACACATAAAAGTTTCAAAACAATCAGGGGGAGAGTAAAGAAGATAATTCTGAGTAGGATGGCTCTGGTCTATGAATTTGTCCTACTTTGAGGCCATTGCTCCGTATTCCCCACAGTCTGCTTGCTGCAGCCTCCCCCCAGACCTCCATCCTCATGGCTTGACATGAAGAACTTTAGTCAAGTTCTGGGTCAGATCACAATTCCTTTCTCCCTAGAGGACCTGATGACAGTTGGCGATCATACTGTCACTCTCCCTAGCAATGGCTGCATGCACATCTCTGCCTAAGGTGTCAGGTTTACTCTGATTTATTTAGCCT
The DNA here is from genome assembly GCA_006410615.1 of Neotragus moschatus. Lineage (NCBI taxonomy): Eukaryota > Metazoa > Chordata > Mammalia > Artiodactyla > Bovidae > Neotragus > Neotragus moschatus. The sequence continues at coordinate 192,259 of SJYA01003268.1, forward strand.
TGGCTGGAGAGAGCGTAAAGATGATCAAACGGTGCCCATCTCTCTGAGAGGGTCCCAGGCAGCACACTTTCACATTTTAGGAAAGCAAGACCCTCAATAGGAAAGGTAGCTGCATTCAGGGGAAGAAAAGTTTTGTAGTGCCTTTGGGAGGGCAATGAGACAGTAAACCTTCCACTTCCAGTTCAGGACAATGATTGCTAACTCAAAACATATTTTTTCAGTAGGGACATTGTGTTTGAGTGTTTGTATTTGAGAATCTTGTATTTCTGATGTGGATCTCTGTTTCTGTGCTGGAGCTTGACATTCTGCTTGGGCCTGTTTTTTTTATTGCAAAGCTGTGAAAGCTGCTGAGATCTGACTCCATCACCTTTGCCTCCCCACCCCACACAGGACATAAGCACATGATCTTCAGTCTTTTATTTGCATACTCTACTAGTCCTGTCTTCATTGGAGGGAAGTGACTGGCCAGACATGGGCTGTCTTGCTGGCTGCCTTCCTTACTGGGCTCCAACTTATCTCCTATGTACACAGCCCTTGGAGTTCAGAGGCCTCTGCTGACCTCTGCCTAACCTCTCCTCTGCACCCAAGCCCTCAATGGTACATACAAGAGCAGAGGAAGGCAAGGACTAGGAGACAAGAGAGAGGCTGGAGACTGGCTGCAAAAGGGCTCAGAACCCCAGCACACCTTCCTGTCCCAACTCTGTCCACCACCTGCTGTGGCCACAGCAAAAGAAGAGAGAGCTAGTAAGACAAAAAGTAAGGCCGGGTACCTTGTGGACAGTGGTGTCGTTAGCTGTGACGCCTAAGATGTCTCAAGAGATGGGAGAGCTCACCCAAACCAGATTGCAGAAGATCTGGATTCCACACAACAACGGCAACAGCAGGCTACAACGGAGAAGGGGCTGTAAGTGGGGTTTGCTTCTGTGGGCTTCAAGGTAGTAGTGATAGAATGGGTGTAGAAGATCAAAGGAAATGGCCCCCTGTCCATCCCCACCCCAACCTGAAAGTTGGAATAGATGAGCAGCAGGATGAAATAGCTGCAGGATAACAAGATGCTAATGTCAAAAACAGAGAAAGAAGGAGAGAAAGAAAAACAGAAAGAGAGAGGTGAATACAGAGAAAGAATGATAGTTACATAAAGACCATCTTAATCAGAGGAATTTTTGACTAAGAATTTTTTCTTTTATCTGGAGCTTATTTGGAATACTTCTTGTTTTAAATATGACTGTTCTAGATCAGTGCTAGCCTAAATGTTTTATTTTGGTGACCTCAGTGAAATGTCTGGAAATTTGTACTGTCTGATAGCTCTTGGGTGAAATAAAATTCTTGGCATTGTTTCTTAGAGGATAGGTGCTGAGTACACAACAGTCTATATCATTGGTCAATTTTGCTCCTCCCCTTTCTCAAGCCTCCTTGAGAAATGGTTTAACTGGGTTGGAAAAGGCTGGGTGTCCTGCCTAACTGGGTTGGAAAGGGCTGATGTCCTGTCTCCTGCATTGCCTTCAGGGCACATATGGACACATTTGCTGCTCTAGGAATTTGAGGGAGAAGACACCCAGGGAAAGACTACTGGTATAATGTCCACTTTGAAAAATTAAGAAAGACTAGGGTCAAAGGGGAAAAGCAAACAAAACCTGTAAATATATTTTTAAGTAGATTATACCATTTCCCATAGATAACAGGAGACAGTTTGCAGATCAAGGTGTTTGCAGCCCAAGAATTTTGACCTGAGGAGCCATAAGGTGGGTGGAGATAAGACAGCTATGGACTGTGGGACCCAGCCATCTTAAGGACCAGCTGACCAAGCTTCCACCATGCTAATGCTAGAAGAAGTCCAGGCTCACAGCTAGTGAGAGGAAGATCCAGTAAGATGTAGGATGTTAAATATACTATGTAGAATAGAAGGTATGGATGGAGGGAGAGAGGGAAAAAAACCTAGCCTTCTATTCTTCTTTTTCCTCTCCATCAGCAGTTTCAATCACTCATCTGGAGTTCAAGGAGCCCAGATGAGACTGAAAATTACATCCCACTCTCACCCACCAAGCCACTTTTATTCCTTCTAAGGGGCTATTGGATTAAGCTGGCAAGCAGGCAAGCCACTCTCTGCATACCTGGGTCCTCTATAGTTAGAGCCCTTATATTCCTGGGAATGCCTGTCTTTCAGTTGAAGAAATAATATACATAAATCACATAATATAGTCTCTGTCATACAGAGGATGCAAAATGAATATGCATTCACTTTAAGAGCTGTCACCCTCAGCTATAAGACATAATTAATACCTACTTCTCCACGTTGTTGGAGTGTTCAGTGACTCAGACTGCCTAGCTTTGAGTCCCAGCTCTGCCACCTCCTGCATCTGTGGCCCTGGATGTCTGGATCCCTCTTAACTTACATGTGCTCCCATTTCCTCATCTGTAAAAATAAGTTAGTAACAGTGTTGGGAGGATTCGAAAGCTAAAGCATATAAAATGCTTAGAAGAATGTCAGGTGTACAGTAAGTATTCAGTGTTACTGTTATTATTTAAACAAGAAGGTGGGTGTGTGGTCTTTTGCCCATCATATCCCCAGCATCAAGTCTGAAGCCTGGCACATAGCAGATACCCAGTAAATGATAACTCTGTGCTACATCCACTCTACTGCACCATAGTAAAGCACAGGAATCTGTGTGTACATGATAATGACTCATAAGTGATTGACTGAATTATGTCAGACCACAGATATAATGAACTTAGTGACCTGGGGGTGGTAGAGGTACACAATTATTTAATGACTATTCTGAGGATTAAATGCATTTGTGTGTAAAGTTCTTGAACAACTGTGTATATTCATCTGTGACTTTTTTTCTCATTCAACATTATATTTTGTGCCATCTATAATATTGTTACATGCAACTGTTTATTCACTTTGCTTATAATATTACATTTTGCAAATATCCCATGATTTATTTATCTACTTTACTGTTGATATATATTTATGTAATTTCTAGTTTAGGGTTATGAGCAATTACACAATGAAAATTTTTGTCCCCATACATTTTGGAATCAGTTTTTCAAATTACATACACATACATACAACTTTTGGTGTTTTGATTGAAATTGGAATTACAGTCAATCTATATATCAGTTTAAGGAAAGTTAACATCTTTGTGATATTGAGTCTTCTATAAATATGGTGTGTCTCTATTTAGACATTTTTTATGTTGAGTGAAGTTTTATAATTTAAAAGGGCTTATGTGTCATTATAATTTTTATTTTGTTGCTATAGTATACCTTTATAGAAAATTACATTTTATACCAATTTATTGCTAATGTATACAGGTATAATTGTGGGGGGTTTTTTGCTCTTTTATTTTTTATTTATTTTTTTACTTTACAATACTGTATTGGTTTTGCCATACATTGACAAATTGTGGGGTTTTTTGTGTGTTACATTTGCAACTAGCAAACTTGATAAATTTAATTTTGATAACTTATATGTAAATGACAGCTTTCTTTTTTTCCTTCCAATCCTTACTTCTTAAAATCTCTTATTCTTATATTACATCACTGCTAGGACCTCCTACCTTCAACACATGAACACCAATGTTGAATAGAAATGTTAATATTACTCATGTTTATATTGGACTTAATTTTAAAGGTAATGTTTTTAAGGTTTCCCCATTGAGTAAGTTTGCTGTAATGTTTTTGTACATATCACTTAACAGGTTAAGGAAGTTCCAGTTTGTTCTTTGTTTGCCAATAGGATTTTTTTTTTTAATGAGTAGATGTTGAATTTTATAAACCTGTTTTCTGTACCCACTGAGATGACAGATTGCTTTTCTGTTTTAATCTGTTAATGTGAATTATACAAGAGATTTTTCTTGTTTTTAATTTGTCTTAGAGTCTTAGGATAAATAATATTGGATTTTGTTCATTAATATTTTATTTAGGGATTTGGCATTTTGTTTATGAATGAGATTGACCTGTACTTTTTCCATTCTCATTCGTCCCTGTTTGACTTTTGTGTCATAAAATGAAGTGGGAACTATTTCCTTTCATTCTATTTTCTGACAGAGGTTATCCAAGGAACTATTTGTTCTTTAAATATTTGGCACAACTTCCAGGTAAAAACATCAGACCAGGTGTTTTCTTTGTAAGAAAAAAATTAATTGATATAATCTTTTGAATATTTACAGAATCATTCAAGTTTGCTATTCCTTCTTGTCAGCTTTGTTAAATTTTTTTTTTTAGGAATTATTCTATTTCACATCACTTTTCAAATTTATTTGCATAAACTTACATCCATATTTTTAAAATCTCTATTTCATTTGCAATTATACCCTCTTATCCTTGTTTATTTGTACCCTCTTTTTTAATTCTTGATCAATATTGCCATAAGTTTGTCACTTTTACAAATTTTTTAAAATAATCAACTTTTGGCCTTCTGATTCTTTCTGTTATGTCTCTGGCTTTTTTTTTTAGCCATTTTCCTCATCTTTATTCTTTTTTTCTACTTTTTTGGACTTACTCTGTTTTTCTTTTTTAACTTCTGGGGTTGGATGCACAGCTTATTAATTTTCAGACTTTCTTCCTTTTGNTGTACCCTCTTTTTTAATTCTTGATCAATATTGCCATAAGTTTGTCACTTTTACAAATTTTTTAAAATAATCAACTTTTGGCCTTCTGATTCTTTCTGTTATGTCTCTGGCTTTTTTTTTTAGCCATTTTCCTCATCTTTATTCTTTTTTTCTACTTTTTTGGACTTACTCTGTTTTTCTTTTTTAACTTCTGGGGTTGGATGCACAGCTTATTAATTTTCAGACTTTCTTCCTTTTGAATGTAAGCATCTGATGCTATAATTGTCATATGAAACAGATTGGTATTCTACAGAAGCACAGTTGTATGGACATATGAATTTTTAAAATATTTTCAGACTATTTGGTACATAGACACTGCTCAGGACTTTCTTAGTTTCTATATCACTCAGTTGCCCAGGCCACTTCAGTCCCTTTCTCAGGACTGCTAAGACCTACAGATTATCATCTAGCAACTGAAGAGTTAATGCCTGACTCAGAAGGAGTCATCTAGAAATTGGTGCCAAACCCTTGGGCCAGCTTCTGTTTTGCTAGATCAGTGCCTTTGCCATTTCCTGTCTGATTCCATCCTTCTTCAAGAGCAAACTGTATGATTTCAATTTTTTGATATCTATTCAGATTTGCTTTATGGACCAACATATGGTAATTTTTGGTAAAAATTCCATGAGCACTTGAAAAGAATATACATTTTACAATTCGATTAAGAATACTACATACTTCAATTAGTATTCTTCCTGGATTTTGTCTGCTTATTGATATTAAAAATTTGTTAATGTCTCCTTGTAACTATGTCAATTTTGAAGCTTTGTAAATAACTACAAATTTAGAATTGTTTTATATTTCTGGTAAACTGAATATTTATTAATGTGTAAGGAAATTTCTGCTAATCTAGTATAATTAACATTTTGTCCTACAATTTTTCCTGATATTGTTGTATGTATATTTGCTTTATTTAGCTTTATATTTAACTGGTATATCATTTATACACTTTCAAATAATGTTTTTACCATTTTAGTGAAGTGTAGTTAACTTATAATGTTGTATTAGTTTCAACTGTAAGCAATTCAGAATATATATATATGTATGTATATATATATATATATTCTATATATTCTTTTGCAGGTTATTTTTCATTAGAGGTTATTATAAGTTATTGATTATAGTTCCTTGTACTATACTGTAGGCCCTTGTTGTTTATCTATTTTATATAGGGTTGCATATACTAATTCCAAACTCCTAATTTATCTCTCCCCTAACTCCCACTATCTTCTTTGGTAACCATGTTTCTTTTCTATTTGTAAGTCTATTTCTGTTTTGTAAATAAGTTCACTTATATCATTTTTTTTGTTCTACTTATAAGTGATATCATATGACACTTGTCTTTCTCTCTCTGGATTACTTCACTTAACATGATAATTTCTAAGTTCATCATGTTGCTGCAAACAGTATTATTTCATTATTTTTCATGACTAACATTCCATGGTATATATGTATCACATCTTCTTCATTCATCTGGTTTTTTTTATTCATTTGTTGATGGACATTTAGGTTGCTCTGTGTCCTGGCTATTGTAAATAGTGCTGCTGTGGACATAGGGAGGCATGTGTCTTTTCAAATTAGATTTTTCCCTGGGTTGATGCCCAGGAATGGGATTGTTGGATCATATGGAAACTCTATTTTTAGTTTTTTAAGGCACCTCTATGCTGTTCTCCATAGTGGTCATACCAGGTTACATTACAACCAATAGCATAGGAGGGTTCCTTTTCCTCCACATCCTTTCCATCATTTATAGACTTTTAAATGATGGCCTATAAGAAAAATGTTTCTGATAGAGATATAGTACACATATCATAAAACTCACTATTTTAAAGTATACAACTTAGTAGTTTTTAATATATTCACGTGGTTATGTACCGTCATTACTAATTCCAGAACATTTTCATCATACTCTCCAAAGAAACCCCATACACTTTAGTGTTATTCCAGATTCCCCCCTCCCTTTAGCCACTGGCAAACCACTAAAATCTACTTATTGTCACCATAGATTTGCCTATTCTGGACATTTCACATTAATGAAATCATACAGTATATGCTATTTTGTATCTGGCTTCTTCCATTGGGCATAATATTTTCAGTTAATCCATGTTGTAGTGTGTGTTGATACTTCATTCCTTTTTAAAGCTGAATAATACTCCATTATATAGATATACAACATTTTGTTTAGTCAATCCAAATATGAATTGAGGGAAATTTGATTTGTTTCCACTTTTGACTATTATGAACAATGTTGCCATGAACATTTGTGTATAAGTTTTTGGGTGGGCACATTTTTCATTTCTCTTGAATATATACATAGAAGTAGAAATGTTAAGTCCTCTGGCAATTCTGTCTATTAATACAATGATTTAAAGAACTGCTAAGCTGGTTTTTCAAGTGGATTCATGTTTTATATTTCCAAAAGCAACATATGAGGATTCTAATTTCTCTATATCTTCACTAACAGCTGGTTTTGTCCATTTCAAAAAGTATAGTCATCCTAGAGGATGTTCAACCTGCACTTGAGAAGAATCTCTAATCCCTTGAATCTATTTCTCACTTCCACTGTATAATTGTTCGGGATTTGATTTAGATCATACCTGAATGATCTGGTGGTTTTCCCTACTTTCTTCAATTTAAGTCTGATTTTGACATGCTCTGAGCCACAGTCAGCTCCTGGTCTTGCTTTGCTGATTCTCTAGAGCTTCTCCATCTTTGGCTACAAAGAATATAATCAGTCTAATTTCAGTAGTGACCATCTGGTGATGTCCATGTGTAGAGTCTTCTCTTGTGTTGTTGGAAGAGGGTATTTGCTATGACCAGTGCATTCTCATGGCAAAACTCTGTTAGCCTTTGCCCTGCTTCATTCTGTACTCCAAGGCCAAATTTGCCTGTTACTCCAGGTATCTCTTGACTTCCTGCTTTTGCATTCCAGTCCCCTATAGTGAAAAGGACATCTTTTTTGTGTGTTCTAGAAAATCTTGTAGGTCATCATAGAAACATTCAACTTCAGCTTCTTCAGCGTTACTGGTTGGGGCATAGACTTGGATTACTGTGATATTGAATGCTTTGCACTGGAAATGAACAGAGATCCTTCTGTCATTTTTGAGATTGCATCCAAGTACTGCATTTTGGGCTCTTTTGTTGACTATGGTGGCTACTCCATTTCTTCAAATGGATTCTTGCCCACAGTAGTAGATATAATAGTCATCTGAGTTAAATTCACCCATTTCAGTCTTAAATTTTAGTTCACTGATTCCTAATATGTTGATGTTCACTGTTGCCATCTCCTGTTTGACCACTTCCAATTTACCTTGATTCATGGACTTAATATTCCATGTTCCTAAGCAATATTGTTCTTTACAGCACCAGACATTATTTAACACCAGTCACATCCCCAAGTAGGTGTTTTTGCTTTTGCTCCATCTCTTCATTCTTTCTAGAGTTGTTTCCTCCACTTTATTCCAGTAGCATACTGGGCACTTACTGACCTGGAGAGTTCATCTTTCAGTATCCTATATTATTGTCTTTTCATACTGTTCATGGGGTTCTCAAGGCAAGAATACTAAAGTAGTTTGTCATTCCCTTCCTCAGTGGACCATGTTTTATCAGAACTCTCCACCATGACCCATCTGTCTTGGGTGGCCCTACATGGCATGGCTCATAGTTTCACTGAGTTAGACAAGATTGTGGTCTATGTCATCAGTTTGTTTAGTTTTCTGTGATTGTGGTTTTCATTCTGCTTGCTCTCTGATGGATAAGGATAAGAGGTTTATGGAAGCTTCCTGATGGTATAGACTGACTGGGGGGGGGGCAGGGGACTAGGTCTTGTGTGATGGGCAGGGCCATCTTTAGTCAAATTTTCTGTTGATGGCTGGGGCTGTGTTCCCTCCCTGTTATTTGACCTGAGGCCAAACTAATGTGGAGGTAATGAAGATAATGGTGAGCTTCTTCAAAAGGTCCAGTGCAGACACTGCACTCAGTGCCCCCAACCATGCAGCAGGCTACCACCGACCCATACCTCCACCAGAGACTCCTGGACAATCACAGGCAAGTCTGGGTCAGTCTCTTGTGGGGTCACTGCTCCTTTCTCCTGGGTCCTGGTGCACAAAAGGTTTTGTTTGTGGCCTCCAAGAGTCTGCTTCCCCAGTCCTGTGTAAGTTCTAGTGGCTCTATGGTGGGGTTGATGGCGATCTCTTGCAAGAAGGCTTATGCCATATCCAGGTCTCCTGCACCCAGAGCCCCTGCCAGGCCTGTACCTCCACAGGTACAAACATGCAAAGGCAGGACTGGCTTAGTCTCTGTGGGGTCTCTTGCTGTGTACAAGGTTTTATTTGACCCCTCCAAGCATTTCTGGCTGGTATGGGGTTTGATTCTAAATGTGATTTTGCCCCTCCTACCATCTTGCTGGGGCTTCTTCTTTGCCCTTGGATGTGGGGTATCTTTTTGGTGGGATCCAACATTCTTCTGTTGACTGTTGTTCAGCAGTGAGTTGTAATTTTGTAGTTCTCACAGGATAAGATGAGTGCATGTCCTTTTGCACTGCCATCTTGCAAATCTTGGTGAGTATGGAAAGGTTATATAATCAGGTAGAAGTTTGTGATAAGGATAAATGCAATAACAGTCTTATATTCTTTCTTCAACACAATTAAGGTGTGTGCAAGGTCTTAGATGGTCCAGTCCCCTAATTTTGATGAGTCTCTCTGGTCCATTAATCTTGCCTCAGGTTTCATTGCTGTTCCTCCTTTGGTTGTCAACTGTTATGACCTTTGGAATTGAGAGATCATGGAGGCTGGAGTCTTATCTATAGGAAATGAGGGACAAAAAGGCCTCCATGCCAGGCGTCCCACAGGGCCCTGCTCAGCATCAGTAGTGGCTTCTTAGGGCACACTTACTCACTGACTGGGGTGTACAATAGTTGCTTGCAGTAGCAGGGACCAATAAGCAGTTCTAAATAAGCTAGCTCCACAGTGCTGGATTTAGAAAAGGCAAAGGAACCAGAGATCAAATTGCCAACATCCGTTGGATCATTGAAAAAGCAAGAGAGTTCCAGAAAAACATCTATTTTTGTTTCATTGACTACGCCGAAGCCTTTGACTGTGTGGATAACAACAAACTGTGGAAAGTTCTTCAAGAGATGGGAATACCAGGCCACCTTACCTGCCTTCTGAGAAATCTGTATGCAGGTCAGGAAGTAACAGTTAGAACCAGACATGGAACAACTGACTCTTTCTTGATATATTCCTATATGTAGTCACCCTGCTTATTTAACTTATATGCAGAGTACACCATTCAAAATGCCAGGCTGGATGAAGCACAAGCTGGAATCAAGATTGCTGGGAGAAATATCAATAACCTCAGATATGCAGATGACACCACCCTTATGGCAGAAAGTGAAGAAGAACTAAAGGGTCTCCTGATGAAAGTGAAAGAGGAGAGTGAAAAAGTTTGCTTAAAGATCANTTGCTGTGTACAAGGTTTTATTTGACCCCTCCAAGCATTTCTGGCTGGTATGGGGTTTGATTCTAAATGTGATTTTGCCCCTCCTACCATCTTGCTGGGGCTTCTTCTTTGCCCTTGGATGTGGGGTATCTTTTTGGTGGGATCCAACATTCTTCTGTTGACTGTTGTTCAGCAGTGAGTTGTAATTTTGTAGTTCTCACAGGATAAGATGAGTGCATGTCCTTTTGCACTGCCATCTTGCAAATCTTGGTGAGTATGGAAAGGTTATATAATCAGGTAGAAGTTTGTGATAAGGATAAATGCAATAACAGTCTTATATTCTTTCTTCAACACAATTAAGGTGTGTGCAAGGTCTTAGATGGTCCAGTCCCCTAATTTTGATGAGTCTCTCTGGTCCATTAATCTTGCCTCAGGTTTCATTGCTGTTCCTCCTTTGGTTGTCAACTGTTATGACCTTTGGAATTGAGAGATCATGGAGGCTGGAGTCTTATCTATAGGAAATGAGGGACAAAAAGGCCTCCATGCCAGGCGTCCCACAGGGCCCTGCTCAGCATCAGTAGTGGCTTCTTAGGGCACACTTACTCACTGACTGGGGTGTACAATAGTTGCTTGCAGTAGCAGGGACCAATAAGCAGTTCTAAATAAGCTAGCTCCACAGTGCTGGATTTAGAAAAGGCAAAGGAACCAGAGATCAAATTGCCAACATCCGTTGGATCATTGAAAAAGCAAGAGAGTTCCAGAAAAACATCTATTTTTGTTTCATTGACTACGCCGAAGCCTTTGACTGTGTGGATAACAACAAACTGTGGAAAGTTCTTCAAGAGATGGGAATACCAGGCCACCTTACCTGCCTTCTGAGAAATCTGTATGCAGGTCAGGAAGTAACAGTTAGAACCAGACATGGAACAACTGACTCTTTCTTGATATATTCCTATATGTAGTCACCCTGCTTATTTAACTTATATGCAGAGTACACCATTCAAAATGCCAGGCTGGATGAAGCACAAGCTGGAATCAAGATTGCTGGGAGAAATATCAATAACCTCAGATATGCAGATGACACCACCCTTATGGCAGAAAGTGAAGAAGAACTAAAGGGTCTCCTGATGAAAGTGAAAGAGGAGAGTGAAAAAGTTTGCTTAAAGATCAACACTCAAAGAACTATGATTATGCTATCTGGCCCCATCACTTCATAGCAAGTAGATGGGGAAACAATGGAAACAGTGACAGACTTTATTTTCTTAGGCTCCAAAATCACTGCAGATTGGTGACTGCAGTGATGACATTAAAAGATGCTTGCTCCTTGGAAGATAAACTATGACCAATTTGGACAACATATTAAAAATCAGGGACATTATTTTGCCAACAAATTCTGTCTAGTCAAAGCTATGATTTCTTCCAATATTCACGTGTGGATGTGAGAGTTGGACTATAAAGAAAGCTGAGTGCTTAAAAATTGATGCTTTTGAATTGTGATGTTGGAGAAGACTCTTGATAGTCTCTTGGTCTGCAAGGAGATCCAACCAGTTTATCCTAAAGGAAATCAGTCATGAATATTCATTGGAAGGACTGATACTGCAGCTGAAATTCCAATACTTTGGCCACCTGATGCGAAGAGCTGACTCATTTGAAAAGACTCTGATGCTGGGAAATATTGAAGGTGGGAGGAGAAGGGGATGACAGACGATAAGATGGTTGGATGGCATCATCGACTTGATGGACATGAGTTTGCGTAAGATCCGGAGTTGGTGATGGACAGGGAGGCCTGTTATGCTGCAGTCAATGGGGTCACAAAGAGTCGGAAATGACCGAGCGACTGAACTGAACAATGCATGTAGAGGCAGTTTCTTGAGTGTGGAGGTAATGGTGACCTAGCCCCCATATATGTATCTCAACAGTGGTGCCTCAGTTTCCAGGCACACTATGCCTTGTCTAGGAGCATTCATGGCTGTGCATCCTTTCCCTCCTGTTCCCTTTGCTGTATCCACACAGTCAACCGTGTTCCTCTCCCTGAATCAGTTTTCCCAACCCCACACTTTAGCACTCAGTCCCCACCAGCACTGGCAGACTCTCGTCCCAGAGAGAGGCACCCAGTGCTGATTCCCAAGGAGGCTTTGGGATGATTGGTGCTCAGGCAACCAAAGCTCCAGAGGGCAGAGGAGACCCTGACCTGATAGCCATCCCTACTCAGAAGAGGACTCCTCTCACTGCCTGCAGATGCTGGTGGGTTGGGGGAGGATTTGAAATGGTGACTCTGTCCCCTTGCCCGCCACTGAACAATGATGTTTTGCTTCTATAATGTCCTGGGATTTTTCTGAAGACACTCCTAGTTGTGGAGCTCCTTATACCTGTCCCTTCAGACTGTCTTTTCACAGCTAATAGCTGTCCCTTCTCAGTGAGATGGGAATCTGAGTTCTTTTTTTTTTTTTGGAATCTGAGTTCTTGTCCACGGAGCCAAAGATGGAATCCATGAGTAAACACTCAAGGTAGCAAGCAAATAGGATTTATTAAAGAGGAGGAAAGTACAAAGCTCTCAGCATAGACCCTGATTGGGGGTAAAGAGTCCCCCTCCCCCAAGGTGGGACTTACAGCAGTTTTTATATCCTTCCTTAAATCATGGTTCTCTACCCAATAAATGTAAAAGTCAAGATGCTTAACATCTTTGTGGCTTCCCTTGATCCTTGGATTAAGTCATCACCCTTTCTAACACCCTCTAGACATTTTACCAGATATATGTGCTTAAGATTAATGATCACTGGTTGTTTTTCCCAGGCATTTGGAACAGAAGCTAATTACTGCCCTTTCCTGGATCTGAGTGCTGATAATTTATCAGACTAAAGACACATTAGAGGATTTCAGGACAATGGAGTGGGATGTTTACTGAAAACAAGACCAAGGTCTCAGAGTTCTACACTGATTGCTACATATCTCTAGCAATGTTTTTATTAACATCTTTTCATCTATATTAGTATAACCACTTCATCTTTCTTTTTGCTCTTTTTGTGATATACTTTTACATTTTTTTACTTTTAATCTATCTGTATCTTAAAATCTAAAGTGTATTTTCTGTAAGCATCATAAACCCAGATCTTGTTTTTTTCATTTTAATCCAGCCAGACATTTTCCACCTCTTTCTTACATTGCTTGGTCCATTAATATTTAATATTATTATTAATGTAGTTGGATTTAAATGTACAATTTAAAATTTTTCTATATACATTATGTCTTTTCCCCATATTCCTCCTTTCTTTTGTGTTAATTTTACCTAGTTTAATATTTAATTTCTTTAAATATTTTTTCACTACATATTTTTGAGATATTTCCATAGTGGTTGCTCTAGGGCTTTCCATATATATCTTAACTATTAGAATCTACTTTCAGTTCAGTTCAGTCACTCAGTCACGTTCAATTCTTTGTGACCCCATGAACCGCAGAATACCCGGCCTCCCTGTCCATCATCAACTACCGAGGTTCACACAAACTCATGTCCACTAAGTTGGTGATGCCATCCAACCATCTCATCCTCTGTAGTCCGGTTCACCTCCTGCCCTCAATTTTTCCCAGCATTATGGTCATTTCAAATGAGTCAGCTCTTCACATTAGGTGGCCAAAGTATTGGAGTTTCAGCTTCAGCATCAGTCCTTCCAGTGAACACCCAGGACTCATCTCCTTTAGGATGGACTTGTTGGAACTCCATGCAGTCCAAGGGACTCTCAAGAGTCTTCTCCAACGCCACAGTTCAAAAGCATCCATTCTTCGATGCTCAGCTTTCTTTAAAGTCCAACTCTCACATCCATACTTGACTACTGCAAAAACCATAGTCTTGACTAGACAGATCTTTGTTGACAAAGTAATGTCTCTGCTTTTTAATATGCTGTTTAGGTTGGTCATAACTTTCATTCTAAGGAGTAAGCATCTTTTAATTTCATGCCTGCAGTCACAAGCTGCAGTGATTTTGGAGCCCCCCAAAATAAAGGCAGCCACTGTTTCCACTGTTTCCCCATCTATTTGCATGAAGTGATGGGACCAGATGGCATGATCATAGTTTTCTGAATGTTGAGTTTTAAGCCAACTTTTTCACTCTCCTCTTTCACTTTTATCAAAAGGCTCTTTAGTTCTTCTTCACTTTCTGCCATAAGAGCAGTGTCATCTGCCTATCTGAGGTTATTGATATTTCTCTCAGCAATCTTGATTCCAGCTTGTGCTTCATCCAGCCCAGCCTTTCTCATGATGTACTATGCAGGATGACAATATACAGCCTTGACATACTTCTTTTCCTATTTGGAACCAGTCTGTTGTTCCATGTCCAGTTCTAACTGCTATTTCCTGACCTGCATACAGGTTTCTCAAGAAGCAGGTCTGCTGGTCTGGTATGCCCATCTCTTTCAGAATTTTCCGCAGTTTATTATGATCCACATAGTCAAAGGCTTTGTCATAGTCAATAAAGCAGAAATAGATGTTTTTTCTTGAACTCTCTTGCTTTTAAGATGATCCAGGGGATGTTGGCAATTAGATCTCTGGTTCCTCTGCCTTTTATAAATCCAGCTTGAACATCAGGAAGTTCACGGTTGACATATTGCTGAAGCCTGGCTTGGAGAATTTTGAGCATTAATTTACTAGCATGTGGGATGAGTGCAATTGTGCAGTAGTTTGAGCATTCTTTGGCATTGCCTTTCTTTGGCATTGGAATTAAAATCGACCTTTCCCAATCCTGTGGCCACTGCTGAGTCTTCCAGTTTTGTTGACATATTGAGTGCAGCACGTTCACAGCATCATCTTTCAGGATTTGAAACAGCTCATCTGGAATTCCATCACCTCCAGTAGCTTTGTTCCTAGTGATGCTTCCTAACGCCCACTTGACTTCACTTTCCAGGATGTCTGACTCTAGGTGAGTGATCACACCATCGTGATTATCTGGGTTGTGAAGATCTTTTTTTGTACAGTTCTTCTGTGTATTCTTGCCACCTTTTCTTAATATCTTCTTCTTCTGTTAGATCCATACTCTTTCTGTCCTTTATTGTACCCATCTTTGCTGGAAATGTTCATTTGGTATCTCTAATTTTCTTGAAGAGATCTTGAAGAATCTACTTTTGGTTTATACTAACTTAATTCCAGTTAGATATAGAAATGTTACCCTTATATAACTATATTCCATTTTCTTTTCTGTGCTATTATTTTGTACGTATTATATCTTTACATGCTAAAACCCCAATATATTATTATTATTTTACAAAATTTTATGTTTTAAAGAAGCTGAGTAAATTAAAGAGAGCACATATATAAAGTTTATTATATTGATATTTATTGTCTGATTCTGTTCATTTGTTCCTGTGTGTTTGAGTTGTAACTCTTCACTTTGTGACTGATTAGCCTATTTTAGTGAAGTTTATTTCTCTGCAGTGAGAAGCCTTTGGTGTTACTTCTTGGAGGCCATGGGACTTCCCTGGTGGCTCAATGATAAAGAATCTGCCTGTAATGCAGGAGACCTGGGTTTGATCCCTAGGCTGGGAAGGTCCCCTGGAGGAAGGCATGGCAACCCACTCCAGTACCTTTGTCTAGAGAATCCCATGGACAGAGAAAACTGGTGGGCTGCAGTCCATAGTGTCACACAATGTTGAATGTGACTGAAGTGACACAGCAGTAGCAGCAGCTTAGAAGGCAAAGCCTTCAGGCTCACTTTTACTATCTTTTTCCCTGATTATTCTATAAAGCTATGAGTTTCATCTGGTGTTACATTCTGGGATTCACAAATTACAGTTCAGTTCAGTTTAGTGGCTCAGTCGTGTCCGACTCTTTGTGATCCCATGAATCGCAGCACGCCAAGCCTCCCTGTCCATCACCAATTCCCAGAGTTCACTCAGACTCACGCCCATCAAGTCAGTGATACCATCCAGCCATCTCATCCTCGGTTGTCCCCTTCTCCTCCTGCCCCCAATCCCTCCCAGCATCAGAGTCTTTTCCAATGAGTCAACTCTTCGCATGAGGTGGCCAAAGTACTGGAGTTTCAGCTTTAGCATCATTTCTTCCAAAGAAATCCAGAGCCGATCTCCTTCAGGATGGACTGGTTGGATCTCTTTGCAGTCCAAGGGACTCTCAAGAGTCTTCTCCAGCACCACAGTTCAAAAGCATCGATTCTTCGGTGCTCAGCCTTCTTCACAGTCCAACTCTCACAACCATACATGACCACAGGAAAAACCATAGCTTTGACTAGACGGACCTTAGTCTGCAGAGTAATATCTCTGCTTTTGAATATGCTATCTACGTTCGTCATAACTTTTCTTCCGAGGAGTAAGCGTCTTTTGATTTCATGGCTGCAGTCACCATCTGCAGTGATTTGGGAGCCCAGAAAAATAAAGTCTGACACTGTTTCCACTGTTTCCCCATCTATTTCCCATGAAGTGATGGGACTGGATGCCATGATCTTCATTTTCTGAATGTTGAGCCTTAAGCCAACTTTTTCACTCTGTTCTTTCACTTTCACAAACTACAAGCTGATTGCTATTATATGTTACAATGCCCTTAAAGCATACATTGCTCAGCAGTGTAATCCAATTAAACTCTGGCAAAGGTAGTCTTTGAGGTTAGCTCTGAACCCAGGAGGGCTCTTCTTAATAGGCTCTTTCTCTGATTCTCTCAAAAAAGATGTCCTTTTCATTATAAGGAACTGGAAAGCAAAAGTAGGAAGTCAAGAAACACCTGGAGTAACAGGCAAATTTGGCCTTGAATTACAGAATGAAGCAGGGCAAAGGCTAATAGAGTTTTGGCAAGAGAAAGCATTGGTCATAGAAATCACCCTCTTCCAACAATACAAGAGAAGAATCTACACACTGACATCACCAGATGGTCAACACCAAAATTGTACTGATTATATTCTTTGCAGCCAAAATGGAAAAGCTCTACACAGTCAGCAAAAACAAGACTGGGACCTGACTGTGGCTCAGATCATGAACTCCTTATTGTCAAATTCAGACTTAAATTGAAGAAAGCAGGGGAAACTACTAGGCCATTCAGGTATGACATAAATCAAATCCCTATGGTAATACAGTGGAAGTAACAGATTTAAGGGACTAGATCTAATAGACAGAGTGCCTGATGAACTATGGATGGAGGTTTGTGACATTGTACAGGAAACAGGGATCAAGACCATCCCCAACAAAAAGAAATGCAAAAAAAGCAAAATGATTGTCTGAGGAGGCCTTACAAATATCTGTGAAAAGAAGAGAAGCGAAATACAAAGGAGAAAAGGAAAGATACGCCCATTTGAATGTACAGTTCCAAAGAATACCAAGGAGAGATAAGAAAGCCTCCTCAGCGATCAATGCAAAGAAATAGAGGAAAACAGTAGAATGGGAAAGATGGACTTCCCTGGTGGCTCAGACAGTAAAGCGTCTGTCACAAGGCAGGAGACCCAGGTTCAATCCCTGGGTCAGGAAGATACCCTGAAGAAGGAAATGGCAATCCACTTCAGTACTATTGCCTGAAACATCCCATGGACAGAGGACCTTGGTAGACTACAGTCCACGGGGTCACAAAGAGTTGGACATGACTGAGCAACTTGACTGATTGACTGAGAGATCTCTTCAAGAAAATTAGAGATACCAAGGGAACATTTCATGCAAAGATAGGCTCAATAAAGGACAGAAATGGTATGAACCTGACAGAAGCAGACGAGGTGGCAAGAATACACAGAAGAACTATAAAAAAAAGATTTTCACAACCCAAATAATCAGGATGATATGATCACTCACCTAGAGCCAGACATCCTGGAATGTGAATCAGGTGGTCCTTAGGAAGCATCACCATGAACAAAGCTAGTGGAGGTGATGGAATTCCAGTTGAAGTATCTGTGAAAGTGCTGCACTCAATATGCCAGCAAATAGAACTCCTAATCATGGAAAGATGTCTCACAATTGATTTTTGTATATTGATCTTGTATCTGTCAACTTTGTCGAACTCACTTGTCGGTTCTAAGGATTTGTATAGTTTTGGGGATTTTTATGTAGATGGTCATGACATCGACAAACAGGAAATATTTTATTTATTCAGTCTTTCACTTTTAAGGCCAATAATGACAGTATGCTTTTGTTTTAAATGTTCCTCATCAAGTTTAAGTAATTCACAGCTATTCCTAACTTAGTAATTTTTACTACTAATTAGTTTTTAAAGTATGAAGTGTGTTTCCTGTGTGCATTGACATATTTTTCTTTGATAGATTGTCAATATCATGGGTTACATTAATTTATATTTTTGAATGTTTACCTAACCTTGCAAACTTGCACTGAATCACACTTAACCATTCTCTATAATTCTTTATTTGTAATATTGGATTTTTTTGAGCTTGTAGCAAATAATTTATTGAAAGATGAAGATAGGCAACATTACTTTATAAGAACTAATAATATTTAATCTTTTGATTTCTTCTTATTTAACTTCTATGGTAATACATTCATTCTTTAAAAGTTTAGAAAATATATAAAAGTATAAAAAAAATGGCATGGATCTAACAGAAGCAGAAGATATTAAGAAGAAGTGGCAAAAATACACAAAAGAACTGTGCAATAGAGATCTTCATGACCAGATAACCATGATGGTGCAATCACTCACCTAGAGCCAGACATCGTGGAATGC
The DNA here is from genome assembly GCA_006410615.1 of Neotragus moschatus. Taxonomy (NCBI): domain Eukaryota; kingdom Metazoa; phylum Chordata; class Mammalia; order Artiodactyla; family Bovidae; genus Neotragus; species Neotragus moschatus. Next base: position 210,960 of record SJYA01003268.1, read on the forward strand.
AAAGTCAAGTGGGCCTTAGGAAACATTGCTATGAACAAAGCTAGTGGAAGTGATGGAATTCCAATTGACCTATTTCAGATCCTAAAAGATGCTGCTGCTAAAGTGCTGCACTCAATTTGCCAGCAAATTTGGAAAACTCAGCAGTGGCCACAGGACTGGAAAATGTCACTTTTAATTCCAATCTCTAGGAAAGGCAACACAAAAGAATGCTCAAACTACCAGACAATTGCACTTATCTCACACACTAGCAAAAAAAAACTGCTAAAAAATTCTCCAAGCCAGGCTTCAACAATACATGAACCATGAACTTCCAGATGTTCAAGCTGAATTTAGAAAAGGCAGAGGAACCAGAGATCAAATTGCCAACAACTGCTGGATCATCGAAAAAGCAAGAGAATTCCAAAAAAACAAATTTGCTGCTGCTTTATTAACTCTCCCAAAACCTTTGACTGTGTGGATCACAACCAACTGTGAAACATTCTTCAAGAGATGGGAATACCAGACAACCTGACCTGCCTCCTGAGAAATCTGTTTGCAGGTCAAGAACCAACAGTTAGAAACAGACATGGAAAAATTGACTGGTTCAAATTGGGAAAGGAGTACATCAAGGCTATATATTGCTACCTTGCTTATTTAACTTACATACAGAGAATATAATTCAAAATATTGGGCTGGATGAAGCACAAGCTGGAATCAAGATTGCTGGGAGAAATATCAATAACCTCAGATATGCAGATGACACCACCCTTATGGCAGAAAGCGAAGAACTGAAGAGCTCTTTTCTGAAAGTGATAGGAGAGTGAAAATGTTGGCTTTAAACTCAACATTCAGAGAACTAAGATCATAGCATCCAGTCCCATCACTTCATGACAAATAGATGGGGAAACAATAGAAACAGTGACAGATTTTATTTTCTTGGGCTCCAAAATCACTGCAGATGGTGACGGTAGCCATGACATTAAAATACACTTGCTCCTTTGAGGAAAAGTTGTGACCAACCTAGACAGCATATTAAGAAGCAGAGACATTGCTTTGCCAACAAAGGTCCATCTAGTCAAAGCTATGGTTTTTCCAGTAGTCATGTATGAGTGTTAAAGTTGGACTATAAATAAAGCTGAGCACTGAAGAATTGATACTTTTGAGCTGTGGTGTTGTAGAATACTCTTGAGAGTCCCTTGGACAGCAAGGAGATCCAGTCAGTCTATCCTAAAGGAAATCAGTCCTGAATATTCATTGGAAGGACTGATGTCGAAGGTGAAACTCCAGTACTTTGGCCACCTGATGAAAACTGATTCATTGGAAAACACTCTAATGGGAGAGATTGAAGGTGGGAGGAGAAGGGGATGACAGAGGATGAGATGATTGGATGGCATCACCAACTCAATGGGGATGAGTTGGAGTAAGCTCCTGGAGTTGGTGATGGACAGGGAGGCCTGGCATGCTGCAGTTCATGGAGTCACAAAAAGTTTAACAGGACTAAGGGACTGAACTGAAATGAACTGGTGGACACGGCCTTTCTTAGTAAAACTTTAATCCAGTTATGTGCTAATGGGTGGAGTTTCATTCCCTCCCTGTTAGTTCTTTGGCCTATGGTTACCCAGCCCTGGGATCTGTGGGCTATATGGTAGGGTTAATGGCAACCTCCAAGAGGGTTTATGCCAAAGAAGACCTTCCCAGCCTGCTGCTGCCAGTGCCCTCATCCCTGTGGTGTGCCCCTGCTGACCAACACCTCCGCAGGAGACCCTCCAACACTAGCAGGTAATTTTTGTTCAACCTCCTGTAGGATCACTACTCCTTTCTCATATGCTTTGGTGTACACAAGATTTTGTTATCCTTTACCAAGCCTGGAGACTTTGTTTCCCCCTGTCCTGTGGAAATCCTATAATCAAACCTTGCTGGCCTTCAAGGCCAGATTCTCTGGGAACTCTCAGTCACTTTGTCAGATCCCCAAGTGGGAAGCCTGATGTGGGATTCAGAACTTTCACAACAGTGGGATAACTCCTTTCATATTGTTTTTCTCCAGTTTGTGGGCCATCCACTTAGCAGGAATGGGATTTGATTTTATCATTATTATGCCCCTCCTACCATCTCACTGCAGTTTTTTTTTTTTTTTTTTTTTTTTTGTCTTTGGGTTTGTGGTACCTTTTTGGTGGGTTCCAGTGTCCTCCTGTCAATAGTTGTTCAACAGCTAGTTGCAATTTTGGTGCTCTCACAGGAGAGATGTGCACATGTCCTTTTACTCTGCCATCTTGAACCCAAAGCCCCTTATTAACTTTTAAATGTGTAGTGATATTCCCTATATATTATTTCTGATATTGGCCATTTTATCTTCTCTCTTTTTATATGTGTCAGTCTTGCCAAAGGTTGTTCATTGATTTTTCACTGAACGGTTCATTTATTTATTTAGTAACCAACTTTTTGTTTTATTCATTTTCTCTATTGTTATTCTGGTTTCAATGTCATTGATTTCTGCTCTTATCTAGAATTTCTTTCCTTTTGTTTCCTTTCGTTTATTTTGCCCTTTTTTCCTGTTTCGTTTTAAGTGGCACTTAGATTATTGATTTGAGACTTTTTTTCAATGTATAGTGTTTTCAATTTATAGCATTTTAGTGCTATAAATCCCTCTGTCACCATTGCTTTAGCTGCAACCCTCATATTTTGATGTGTGTGTGTGTGTGTGTGTGTGTGTGTGTGTGTGTTTTACTTTAAATCAGTTCTATGTGTATTTTCAAAATATCTTTTGAGACTTCTTTTATCAGTCATGGGTTATTTAGAAGTATGTTCTTTAATTTTCAAGTGTTTAAAGACTTACCTGTCTTCATTATTTTGTTGATTTTACTTTGATACCTTTAGGATAAGGATACACTATGTTAATGTCAATCAGTTTTTATTTACTGAATGTTGTTTAATGGCCCAGAGCATGAAAATGTGCCATGGTCACTAGAACAAAATATTTATTCTGGTGTATATATAAATGTAGTACTTTTATATGTCAATTAGATGCTGCTGATTTAGTATGTTGCTTAATTCTCCTATATTGTTGCTGATTTTCTGCCTAATGATTCTGTTAATTCCTTAGAGTGTATGTTGGAGTCCTCAAGAGTCTTTGTGCATTTGTCTGTTTTCTCCTTTTAGTTTTGCTTCATTCATTTTGAGACTCTGTTGTCTGGTAGGCATATAATTTGGATTATTATATATTCCTAAGGAATTGATCTTTTATCATTGTGTAATTCTCTTTTGTATGTAGTATTCTTCTGTGCACTGAAATATAATTAACTGGATATTAATAGACATTCTTGCTTTTTTAAAATTAATGATTGTATAGCACATATTTCAAAACATGTTTTTTTCCTCCAGATGTATGTCCAAAAATGGGATTGCTGCATCATATGGTAGCTCTATTTTTACTTTCTTAAGAAACCTCCATACTATTCTCCATAGTGGTTTTACCAATTTACATTTCCACCAACAGTGTAGGAGGGTTCCTGTTTCTCCCCACCCTCTCCAGCTTTTATTATTTGTAGACTTTTTGATGATGGCCATTCCGACTGGTGTAATGTGATATCTTGTTGTAGTTTATACTTGTATTTCTCTAATAATTAGCAATGTTGAGCACCTTTTCATGTGACTCTTGGCCATGTGTATATCTTCTTTGAAAAAATGTCTATTTAGGTCTATTGCCATTTTTTTGATTTTTTTTTTAATATATTGAGCCTCATGTTTGTAAATTTGGGGAATTAATTCCTTGTTGGATACATCATTTGCAAATATTTTCTCCCACTCTATATGTGGTCTTTCTGTTCTGTTTGTGGGTTCCTTTGTTTTGCAAATGCTTTTGAGTATAATTAGGTCTCATTTGTTTATTTTTTTGTTTTATTTTACTCTATGAGACTGGTCAACAAAAGATATTGTTCCAATTTATGTCAAAGAGTATTGTGTCTATATCTTTGTTTAAGAATTTTATAGCCGATTATACAGAGTGAAGTAAGCCAGAAAGAAAAGCACCAATACAGTATACTAACACATATATATGGAATTTAGAAACATGGTAATGATAACCCTGTATGCAAGACAGCAAAAGAGACACAGATGTATAGAATGGNTACAGAGTGAAGTAAGCCAGAAAGAAAAGCACCAATACAGTATACTAACACATATATATGGAATTTAGAAACATGGTAATGATAACCCTGTATGCAAGACAGCAAAAGAGACACAGATGTATAGACTTTTGGACTTTGAGGGAGAGGGAGAGGGTGGGATGTTTTGGGAGAATGGCACTGAAACATGTATACTATCATGTAAGAAACGAATTGCCAGTCTATGTTCAATACAGGATACAGGTTGCTTGGGACTGGTGCACGGGGATGATCCAGAGAGTTGATGTGGGGTGGGAGGTGGGGGGGTTTCAAATTGGGAACTGATGTACACCTGAGACTATTAATAAAATTCTTAAAAAAAAAAATAAAAAGAGAAAAAAAAGAAACAAAAAGAATTTTATAGTCTCTAGGCTTACATTTAGGTCTCTAATCCATTTTGAGTTTATTTTGGGGTTTGGTGTTAAAGAATACCTTATTTTCACTTCTTATCTGCAGCTGTCTAGTTTTCCCAGCACTCTTTATTCAAGAGATTGTCTTTTCTCCATCGTATAGTTTTTCCTCCTTTGCCATAGATTAATTGACAATAGGTGCACAGGTTTATTTCTGGGATTGCTATCCTGTTTAATTGATCTGTATTTCTATTTCTGTGCCAGTACCATATTGCCTTGATAACAGTATCTCTATTGCATAGTCTGAAGACAGGGAGCCTGACTCTTCCAGCTCCATTTTTCTTTCTTAAGATTGTTTTGGCTATTTGGGGTCTTTTCTGTCTTGATACAAATTTGAATTTTTTTTGTTTGTTTTAGTTCTGTGAACATTGGTAATTTGATAGGGATTGCCTTGTTTGGGGTAGTACCATGATTTTGCCAATGTTAATTCTTTCAAAACTCCGGAAGTTGGTGATGGACAAGGAGGCCTGGTGTGCTGCAGTCCATGGGGTCACAAAGAGTCAGACATGACTGAGTGGCTGAACTGAACTGAATTCTTCTAATCCAAGTATATGGTATATCTCTCCATCAGTTTGTGTCATCTTGGATTTCTTTCATCAGCCTCTTATAGTTTTTGGAGTACAGGACTTTTGTCACCTTAGATAGGCTGTTCCTAGGTATTCTTTTTTTTTTATGAAATTTTAGATGGGATTGTTTTCTTCACTTTGCTTTCTAATCTTTCATTGTTAGTGTATAGAAATGAAACAGAAAAAAAAATGTAGCTGGAGGAATTAGGCTCCCTGACTTCAGACTACTACAAAGTCATCAAAACAATATGGTACTGGCACAAAAATAGAAATATTGATCAATGGAACAGGATAGAAAACCCATAAATAAGCCCATGCTCTTATGGTCAACTAATGTATGACAAAGGATGCAAGACAATGTTCGAAAGATGGTCTCTTCAACAGATGATGTTTGAAAAACTGGACAGCCACATGTACAAAAATGAAATTAGATCATTTTTAAACTCCATACACAAAAATAAGCTCAAAATGGGTTAAATACCTAAATGTGATCCCAGACACTTCAAAACTTCTAGAGGAAAACATCGGCAGAACACTCTCTGACATAAATCACAACAACATCTTTTCCAATCCATCTCCCAGAATAATGGAAATAAAAACAAATAAATGGGGATATTTAAACTCAGAAGCTTTTCCACAACAAAGGAAACAATAACAAAATGAAAAGACAACCCACAGATAGGGAGAAAATATTTGCAAATGACATCACTGATAAGGGATTAGTCTTCAAATTTTACAAACAGCTTGTGACACATAACAGCATCAGAACAAACAACCCACTCAAAAAATGGACAGAAGAGCTAAATAAACATTTCTCCAAAGAAGACATAGAGATGGCCAATAGACACATGAAAATGTGTTCAACATCACTAAGTATTAGACAAATGCAAATCAAAACTACAATGAGATATTACCTCATACCAGCCAGAATAGCTATCATCAAAAAGTCTACAAACAATAAATGATGGGGAGGGCATACAGAGAGGGGAACTCTCCTACACTGTTGGTGGGAATGTAAATTAGTACAGCCACTATGAAGAACAGTATGGAAGTTTTATGACCCTACAGTCCTACTCTTGGGCATATATCTGGAGAAAAACATGATGTGAAAGTATGCATGCACCCCAGTGTTCACTGTGGCACTGTTTACAATAGCCAAGGCATAGAAGCAACCTAAATGCCCCCTGAAAGAGGAATGGATATGGAAGATGTGGTACATATATACAATGGAATATTACCCATCCATTAAAAAGAATAAAATAATGTCATTTGCAGCAATGTGGATGGACTTAGAGAGTGTCGTAATGAGTGAAGTAAGTCAGACAGAGAAGGAGAAATACCATATGGCATCCCTTATATGTGGAATCTAAAAAGAATTATACAAATGAACTTACAGAACAGAAAGAGACTCACAGACTTATAAGACTTATGGCTTGCAGGGGAAAGAGATAGTTAAGGGGTTGGAGATGGTCATGTACATACTGCTATATTTAAAATGGATAACCAACAAGGACCTATGGTATGGCACATGAGGCTTTGCTCAATGTTATGTGGCAGCCTGGATGGGAGGGGGGTTGGGAGGAGAATGGATACCTGTATATGTATGGCTGAGTCCCTTTGCTGTTCACCTGAAACTATCACAACATTATTAACTGGCTATACCCTGACACAAGATTAAAAGTTCAAAAGAAAAAAAAATTAAATTCAACAGATTTCTGTATATTTATTTTATATCTTGCAACTTTACCAAATTCATTGATGAGTTCTAGTAGTTTTAGTGTAGCATCTTTAGGATTTTCTATGTATAGTATGTAATCTGCAAAAGGTGACAATTTTACTTCTTTTTCTATTTCGGCTTCCTTTTATTTTTTTTCTTCTCTGATGGCCATGGCTAGGACTTCCCAAACTATGTTGAACAAAAGTGGTAAGAGTAGGCATCCTTGTCTTATTCCTGATCATAGAGAAAATGCTTTCAGCTATTCACCTTTGGGTATGACATTAGCTGAAAATTTGTCATATGTGGCCTTTACAATGTTGAAGTAGATTCCCTCTCTCCCACTATGCCCACATTCTGGAGAGCTTTTTAAAAATCATAAATGGCTGTTGAATTTTGTCAAAATATTTTTCTGCATGTATTCAGATGATCATATGATTTTTATTCTTCAATTTGTTGATATGGCACACTGATTGATTTGCAGATTTTAAAAAATCCTTGCATGCCTGGGATAATCCCACTTAATCATGGTGTATGATCCTTTTAATGTATTGTTGGATTTAGCTTGTTAGTATTTTGTTGAGAATTTTTGCCTCAGTGTTCAACAGTGATATTGGCTTGTAATTATTGTGTGGTATTTTTATCTGATTTTATCATCAGAGCGATGATGGCCTCACAGAATAATTATGGGAGTGTTCCTTCCTCTGCAATATTTTGGAATAGTTTCAGAAGGATAGGTGTTAACTCTTCTCTAAATGTTTAATAGATGTTCCTATGAAGCATCTGGTCCTGGACTTTTGTTCATTGGGAGTTTTTAGTCACAGTTTCAATTTCAGTATTTGTGATTGGTCTGTTTTTATTTTCTATTTCTTCCTGGTTCAGTCTTGGTAGATTGTACTTTTCTGTGAATTTTCTCATTTCTTCTATTAATATGATGTCAAATTTATTGGCATATAGTTACTTATATTAGTTTCATGATCCTTTGTATTTCTGTGGTGTCACTTGTAACCTTTTCTTTTCCATTTCTAATTTATTGATTTGAACTCTCCCTTTTTCTTAATGAGTCTGGCTTATCATTTTATCTTTTCAAAGAACTAACTTTTAATTTCATTGGTCTTTTCTGGTTTTTTGCCCTTATGTCATTTCTTTCTGCTCCAATCTATGATTTCCTCCCTTCTACTAATTATGTGTTTTGTTTGTTCTTCTTTATCTAGCTGCTTTAAGTTTAAGGCTTGGTGGATTATTTGAGATCTTTCATGTTTCCTGAGGTAAGATTTTATTGCTGTAAGCTTCCCTCTTAGAACTGTTTTTGCTGCCTCCCATAGGTTTTGAATTGTCTTGTTTTCCTTTTAATTTGTCTCTAGGTATTCATTGATCTCCTCTTTAATATATATTTTTAATAATTTTATTTATTTACTTTTTTTTTTGGCTGTGCTAGGTCTTCATTGCTGCATGGGCTTTTCTGTAGTTGTGGTGAGCAGGAACCTCTCTCTAGTTTTGGTGAGTGGGTTTCTCATTGCAGTGGTATCTGTTGCAGAGCATGGGCTCCAGGGTGCACAGGCTTCAGTAGTTGCGGCTCATGGTCTCACAGATGTGGCTCTCAGGCTCCAGAGCACAGGCTCAATAGTTTTGCTGCAGAGGCCCAATTTCTTTACAGCATGTGTGATCTTCCCAGACCAGGGATTAAACCTATGTCTCCTGCATTGGCTGGCAGATTCTTGCATTGAAGATGGATTCTTTGTCTCTAAGACACCAGGGAAGCCCAGCAGGTGGATTCTTTCCCACTGAACACCAGGGGAGCCCCATACTCTTTGATTTCTTCAGCTATCTATTAGTTGTTTAGTACCATATTGTTGAACCTCCATGCGTTTGAGTTTTTTTATAATGTCTTTTCTTGTAGTTTATTTTTCATTTCACATAGCTGTGTTTGAAAAAGTTGTTTGATATGATTTCAATTTTCTCAAATTTACAAAGTTTTGCTTTATGGTCCAGTAGGTGGTTGATCCTGGAGAATGTCCATGTACACTTGAAAAGAATGTGTATTCTGCTGCTTTTGGATGGAATGCTCTATAAATATCAAAAAAGTCAATCTTGTCTAATATGTCATCTAAGACCGCTGTTTCCTTACTGATTCTCTGTCTGGGTGATCTGTCCATTGATGAAAGTGTGGTGTTAAAAGTTCCCCACTATTATTATGTTACTTTTGTTTTCTCCTTTTATAGCTGTTAGCATTTGCCTTCTATATTGAGGTGCTCTTATGTTGGGTGCACATATATTTAAAATTGTTATATCTTCTTCTTGGATTGATCCCTTAATTATTATGTATCATCTTTCTTTGTCTCTTGTAACCTTCTTTATTTTAAAGTCTATTTTGTCTGATATGAGTATTGTTACTACAGCTTTCTTTTGCTTTCCATTTGCATTGAATATTTTTTTCCATGCTCTCAATTTCAGTTTGTAGTTGTTCTGAAATTTGAAGTGGGCCTCTTGTAGACAGCATATATAGTGGTCTCTCTCTCTCTTTTTTTTTTTATCCATTCAGCCAATCTGTGTCTTTTGATTGGAGCATTTAGTCCATTTACATTTAAAGTAATTGCTGATATATCCTTTTTTATCTTTTTAATTTATTTTTATTGGAGGATAATTGTTTTACAATGTTGTTAGTTTCTGCTGTACAACATGAATCAGCTATAAGTATACATATATCCCTTCCCTCCTGAACCTCCCTCTACCGCCCATCCCATCCCTCTATGTCATCACAGAGCACCAAGCTGAGCCCACTGTGTTATAGAGCAGCTTCCTAGTAGCTATCTCTTTTATATATGGTAATGTATATATGTCAAGGCTACTCTCTCAATATGTCCTATCTTCTCCATCCCCTGCTGTGTCCCAAGTCCATTCTCTACATCTGCATTTCTATATCTGCCTTGCAAATAGGCTCATCAGTACCATTTTTCTAGATTCCACATATGTCCATTAATACATGATATTTGTTTTTCTAACTTATTTCACTCTGTATGACAGGCTCTAGGTTCATCCATATCACTACAATTGACTCAATTTTGTTCTTTTTTATAGCTAGGTAATATCATATTTATACATGTACCACAAATTCTTTATCTATCCATTCACGGGTCTATGGATATCTAGGTTGCTTCTATGTCTTGGCTATCATAAATAGTGCTGGATATGTGTATTCTTATCACCATTTTCATAATTGTTTTGGACTTTTTTTAGATTTTTTTCTTCTTTTTTGTCTTCTATTGTGATTTGATGACTGTCTTCTGTGATGTGTTTGTATTTCTTTTTCTTTTTGTGTGTATTGTAGATTATTGCTTTGTGGTTACCATAATGTTTTTTTTTCTTTTTTCAAATTTATTTATTTTTAATTGAAGGATAATTGCTTTAAAATATCGTGTTGGTTTCTACCATACATCAACATCAATTAGCCATAGGTATACATATATCCCCTCTCTCTTGAACCTCCCTCCCAACACTCACCTCATCCCATCCCTCTGGGTTGTCACAGAGCCCTGGTTTGAATTCCTTGAGTCATACAGCCAACTTCCACTGGCTATCTATTTTACATATGGTAGTATATATGTTTCCATGATATTTTCTCCATTTGTCCCACCCTCTCATTCCCTGCCAACAGCATGTCCATAAGTCTATTTTCTATGTCTACATCTCCATTCTAGATTCTATATATATATATATATATATGCATTGATATATAATATTTTTTTTTCTCTTTCTGACTTACTTCACTATTTATAATAGGTTCTAGGTTCATCAACCTGCTTAACACTGGGTCAATTCATTTGATCCAGTCCCATTACTTCATGGCAAATAGATGGAGAAACAATGGAAATAGTGAGAGACTTTATTTTCCTGGGCTCCAAAATAACTGCAGATGGTGACTGCAGTCATGAAATTGAAAGATGCTTGCTCCATGGAAAAAGCTATGACCAACCTGGACAACATAGTAAACAGAAGAGACATTACACTGCCAACAAAAGTCCATCTAATCCAAGCTATGGTTTTTCCAATAATCATGTATGAATGTGAGAGTTGGACTATAAAGAAAACTGAGTGCTGAAGAATTGATCCTTTTGAATTCTGGTTCTGGAGAAGACTCTTGAGAGTCACTTGGACAGCAAGGAGATCAAACCACTCAACCCTAAAGGAAATCAGTCCTGAATATTCATTGGAAGGACTTATGCTGAAGCTGAAGCTCGAATATTTTGGCCACCTGACACATATAATTGTCTCAGTGGAAACATTGAAGGCAGGAGGAAAAGGGGACGACAGAGGATGAGATGGTTGGATGGCATCATCAACTTGATGGACATGAGTTTGAGTAAGCTCTGGGAATTGGTGATGTACAGGGAAGCCTGGCATGCTGCAGTCCATGGGGTCGCAAAGAATCAGACACGACTGAATGACTGAACTGACTGAAATGCATTGATTTTTATGGCTGAGTAATATTGCATTGTATATATATGTACCACAGCTTCTTTATCCACTCATCTGTCAGTGAACATCTAGGTTGCTTCCATGTCCTAGATATCATGAATAGTGCTGCGATGAACATTGGGGTACATGTATTTTTTTCAATTATGATTTTCTCAGGGTATATGTCCAATAGTAGAACTGTTTTGTCATATGGTAGTTTTATTCCTACAGTTTTAAGCAATCTCCATACTGTCTTCCTTAGTGGCAGTATCAATTTACATTTCCACCAACAGTGGAAGAAGGTTCCCTTGTCTCCACAACCACTCTAGCATTTATTGTTTGAAGTTTGTTTTGTTTTGTTTTGTTTTGTTTTATGATGGCCATTCTGGCTGATGTGAGGTCATATCTCATTGTAGTTTTGATTTGCATTTCTTTAATAATAAGCAATGTTGAGCATCTTTTCATGTGCTTACTAGCCATCTGTATATCTTCTTTAGAGAAATATCTGGCCACTTTTTGATTGGGTTGTTTGTTTTTCTGGTATTGAGTTGCATGAACTGTTTATGTATTTTGGAAATTAATTACTCTGTCAGTTGTTTCATTTGCTATCATTTTTTCACATTCTGAAGATTGCTTTTTCACCTTGTTTATAGTTTCCTTTGCTATGCAAAAGCTTTTAACTAAGTCCCACTTGTTTATGCTTGTTTTTATTTCCATTACTCTAGGAAGTGGATCATAGAAGATCTTGCTGTGATTTATGCTACATATGTTCTGCTTATGTTTTCTTTTAAGAGTTTTATGGTTTCTGATCTTACATTTAGCTCTTTAAACCATTTTGAATTTATCTTTGTGTATGATGTTAGGAAGTATTCTAATTTCATTCTATTTAAGACACTTAGGAATAGACCTATCTAAGTAGACAGTCAGAAACAACTGAGCAGCAGAACTGAACTGAAGTAAACAAAGAGCTATATACAGAAAACTATAAGGCACTGATGAAAGAAATCAAAGATGACATAAACAAATGGAGAGATATTCCATGTTCCTGAGTTGGAAGAATCAATATTGTGAAAATGACTATACTACAAAATGCAATCTACAGATTCAATGTAATCCCTAGCAAATAACCAATGGTGTTTTTCACAGAACTAAAATAAAAAATTTCACAATTTGTATGGAAACACAAAAGACCCAGAATAGCCAAAGCAATTCTCAAAAAGAAAAATGGAGCTGGAGAAATCAACCTTCTTGACTTTCGACTATACTACAAAGCTACCATCATCAATAGAGTATGGTTCTGACAGAAAAACAGAAATACAGACCAATGGAGCAAAATAGAAAGTTCAGAGATAAACCCATGCACCTATGAGCAACTTGTCTTTGACAAAGGAGGCAAGAATGTACAATGGGGCAAAATAGTCTCTTCAATAAGTGGTGCTTGGAAAACTGGACACCTACCATGAGGTTTTGATAGAGCAGTCTTTCTATACACACTATATACAAGATTGTTTTAAGTTGCTAGTCTCTCAATTTCAAATGCATTTCAATATCTTGCATCTAAAATCTCCTTGTTGCACAATTATTGGTCTTGATATCATATTTTTGTGCAGATTGTTTCCTGCCTTTATTATGTTTGCCTTAACTGTTGAGCTTTTCCATTTGTAAATTTCTTTTTTTGATAAATTCTAGTATTATTAAATTATAAAGTCTGCAATCAAAAAAAAATGTGGATCAAGAGAAACCTCTAACTACAAGGACTAGACAGCAAAGCCTATAAGAATGCCATGAAGTGTGTTACAGACAAGATTCTGAAACATAAGTTATAAGCTGTTTTCTTTACATTTCCATTTCAGTAACTTTACTATTAAGTAGTTGTTATTCTTCTATTTTAAAATCCCAAATTCACATTTGTTCTCACATTATTTAAGCTTTCTGTTCATACTGATACCAGATATCTCGTAGGTGCCAGATTTTAGTAATGGTTTTATGTCAATTCATGCAGAAAAATATGAACCAATGCAGTAGTCAGATGAGGATCATTAATGCACAGATAATGCACACACACCGGCCAAAAGAACTGAAGGTATTTTATAAAACTATAAAATCTCAAGATTGGGAACTCATGTACACCTGAGACAGAAAAAATAAAAAATAAATAAATAAAAAATTTAAAAAAAAACTATAAAATAAACAGACCTCAAGAAAACTGCATTATTACTAAACAGCTCTCAACTATTAACACACAAGTTCTTTATATTAAAAAAATTTCTCAACAGAGATGTGTTAGACATTTTAATTACAGGTCTATCTTTCCCATACCCCTTCCCACCCCAACTCCCAAAATGTACTACTAGGGATGAGTATAATGTTACGTGGGCAGAAATTTACAGATAACCATTTTCATCTTGAGCATGGATCTGAAAACTTTTATTTAAACTTCCATTACTGTGCACTGTCCATCAGGCCTTCGAGATCTGACACTCACTGTTCCACCCACTGCCACTGATCGATCAGTTCCTGATCCATCAGATCGATCAGATACTGTCTGATTTGGATTAGGAACCAAAAGTTGGGTCAAGGAGTGCTGTGCAACAAGCACAGATACATCCTCACTATCACTACTGGCATCGGATTTGGTTTCTTCAGTCGAAGTGTCTGGTGCTGGTACCCAGCCTGAAGATGGTGATTCATGCTCTTCTTCTCCTTCCCCTCTATGACTCCTTTCCGCTATGCTGTCTCCACCAAGTTGTAAATGTGCAAAAGAGTCTTGCAGAGAAGTGCTTGCATCAGGGGATGGCATGGCAAGGCTTGTTTGCTGACCACCTACTGACGTCAGGGGCCTCACAGACGACGACTGAACAGAAGCTCTGCTCTGAGCCGGTACACTGTCCGCTCCGTCAGCAGAGCTCTCTCTGGCTAGGTTTACAGTATTAGCATCACAGTCCAGCCTAAGTCCGGCTACTCCTTTCTTTGGTATATCTATTATATCCCGCTTGATCTTCCTGTGACGTCCATGTTCGTTTCTCCTATACTGTACCATATTTTCAAGATCGGCAACATACAGAAACCCAGCAATCAACATTTCAGTGCTCTTTTTACCTTTGGAAAAAGCATCTTCCAGCTCTCTGCTAGTGCACTCATCATACTGCCACCACCCATTTCTTCCTTCATAATATCAAGCATATTCACCATTTCCTGTACTTGCTGCCTTGAGTTCTTCTGGTGACAACAAGGTTGGCTTATCAAGGAAATCTTCGGGAATTTCTTGTCGACAGAGGGCACATCGTTTTCCAAGCCATGAAGCTCCCTTCACACAGATAGCAGAAAACATGCTTACAAGGCAGACTGACTGGGTGAACACATGTTTGCAGACAAATGGCACATTCAGGGACAGTTAGAGAAGGTGCAGTATTAGAACAGGACTCATTTGCTTTCCTGTTCATAGGAAGCATGTTTATAGAATGATCAATTTCTCCACAGCCAGCCATCATTTCTATTACAGACCCCACAGATGCCTGCCACAAAAATAAAATCTCATCTTCATGAGTAATCAGCCAATTTGCAGAATTTTCTCCTCCATTGCTGGATCATCCTCTGTGGCCACAGCTGAAGCCACCTCGCCGTCTTTTCTCTTTGGCCTCTGAGCCTGCAGTGGCAGGGAACGCGCGCGCAGCGTGACCGTCACCCCATTTGTAAATTTCTTATTTCTAGTTGTGGGTTTTTCCGCCTAGGGAAGTTCCTTTAACATTTGTTTTAAATCTGGGTTCATGGTGTTGAATTTTCTATTTTTTTAATCCATTCATTCATTTTAATTGGGGGCTAATCACTTTACAATATTGTAGTGGTTATTGCCATACACTGACATGAATCAGCCATGGGTGCACGTGTGTTCTCCATCCAAAAACCCCCACCCACCTCCCTCCCCATCCCATCCCCCCAGGATCATTTCAATACACCAGCCATGAGCACCCTGTCTCATGTATTGAACCTGAACTGGTGATCCACTGCATATATGATAATATACACGTTTCAATGCTACCCTGTCAAACCATCCCACCCTTGCCTTCTCCTACAGAGTCCAAAAGACTGTTCTATACATCTGTGTGTGTCTCTTTTGCTCTCTGGCATATTGGGTCATCTGTACCATCTTTCTAAATTCCATATATATGTATTAGTATACTGTATTGGTGATTTTCTTTGTGACTTACTTCACTCTGTATAATAGGCTCCAGTTGCATCCATCTCACTAGAACTGATTCAAATGCATTATTTTTAATGACTGAGTAATATTCCATTGTGTATATGTACCATAGCTTTCTTATCCATTCATCTGCTGATGGATATCTAGGTTGTTTCCAAGTTCTGGCTATTATAAACAGTGATGGTATGAACATTGGGGTACGTGTGCCTCTTTCAATTCTGCTTTCCTCAGTGTGTATGCCCAACAGTGGGATTGCTGTGTTGTATGGCAGTTCTATTTCCAGTTTTTTAAGGAATCTCCACACTGTTCTCCATAGTGGCTGTACTAGTTTGCATTCCCACCAACAGTGGAAGAGAGTTCCTTTTTATCTGCACCCTCTTCAGCATTTATTGTTTGAAGACTTTTGGATAGAAGCCATTCCGACAGGCGTGAGATAGTACCTCATTGTGGTTTTGATTTGCATTTTTCTGATAATGAGTGATGTTGAACATCTTTTCATGTGCTTGTTAACCATCTGTATGTCTTCTTTGGAGAAATGTCTGTTTAGTTCTTTGGCCCATTTTTTGACTGGTCATTTATTTTTCTGAAATAGAGCTGAATGAGCTGCTTCTGTATTTTTGAGATTAATTCTTTGTCAGTTGCTTCATTTGCTATTATTTTCTTCCATTCTTAAAGCTGTCTTTTCACCTTGCTTATACTTTCCTTCATTGTGTAAAAACTTTTAACTTCAATCAGGTCCCATTTGTATATTTTTGCTATTATTTCCATTACTCTGGGAGGTGGTCATAGAGGATCCTGCTGTGATTTATGTCAGTTAGTGTTTTCCCTAAGTTTTCCTCTTGGAGTTATATAGTTTCTGGTCTTACATTTAGATCTTTAATTCATTTTGAGTTTATTTTTGTGTATGGTGTTAGGAAGTGTTCTAGTTTCATTCTTTTACAAGTGGTTGACCACTTTCCCAGCACCACTTGTTAAAGAGATTGTCTCTTCTCCATTGTATATTCTTGCTTCCCTTATAAAAAATAAGGTGTCCATAGGTACAAGGATTTATCTCTGGGCTTTCCATTTTGTTCCCTTGATCTATATTTCTGTCTTTGTGCCAGTATCATACTGTTCTGGTGACTGTAGCTTTGTAGTATAGTCTGAAGTCAGGTAGGTTGATTCCTCCAGTTCCATTCTTCTTTCTCAAGATTGCTTTGGCTATTTGAGGTTTTTTGTATTTCCATGCAAATTGTGAAATTATTTGTTCTAGTTCTCTGAAAAATGCCGTTGGTAGCTTGATAGGGATTGCACTGAATCTATAGATTGCTTTGGGTAGTATACTCATTTTCACTATATTGTTTCTTCCAATCCATGAACATGGTATATTTCTCCATCTATTTATGTCCTCTTTTATCTTTTTCACCAGAGTATTATAGTCTTCTATATATAGGGTTTTTTTTCGTTAGGTAGATTTATTCCTACATATTTTATTCTTCTCGTTGCAACAATATATGGAATTGTTTCCTTAATTTCTTTCTGTTTTCTCATTGTTTGTCTATAGGAAGACAAGGGATTTCTGTGTGTTAATTTTATATCCTGCAACTTTACTATGTTCATTGATGAGCTCTAGTAACTATCTAGTGGAGTCTTTAGGGTTTTCGATGTAGAGGATTATGTCATCTACAAACAGTGAGAGTTTTACTTCCTCTTTTACAATCTGAATTCCTTTTATTTCTTTTTCTTCTCTGGTTGCTGTGGCTAAAACATCCAAAACCATGTTGAATACTAGTGGTGAGATTGGGGACCCTTGTCTTGTTCCTGACTTTGGGGGAAATGATTTCAATTTTTCACCATTGAAGATAATGTTTGCTATGGGTTTATCATATATGGCTTTTATTATGCTGAGATGTTCCTTCTATTCCTGCTTTCTGGAAGGTTTTTTTTTTTATCATAAATAGATGTTGAATTTTATCAAAGACTTTCTCTGCATCTATTGAGATAATCATATGGTTTTTATCTTTCAATTTGTTCATGTGGTGTATCACATTGATTGATTTGTGGATATTGAAGAATCCTTGCATCCCTGGGATAAAGACCACTTGGTCATGATGTTTGATATTTTTACTATGTTATTGGGTTCTGTTTGCTTGAATTTTGTTAAGGATTTTTGCATCTATGTTCATCAGTGATATTGGCCTGTCATTTCCCTTTTTTGTGGCATCTTTGTCTGGTTTTTGTATTAGGGTGATGGTGGCCTCATAGAATGAATTTGACATTTTCTTTCCTCTACAATATTCTGGAAGAAGTTGAGTAGTATAGGTGTTAGCTCTTGTCTAAATTTTTGGTAGAACTCAGCTGTGAAGCTATCTAGTCCTGGGCTTTTGTTTGCTGGAAAATTTCTGATTACAAATTTTATTTCTGTGCATGTGATGAGTCTGTTAAGATTTTCTATTTCTTCCTGGCTCAGGTTTGGAAAGTTGTACTTTTCAGAGAATTTGTCCATTTCTTCCACGTTGTCCATTTTATTGGCATATAGCTGCTGATTGTAGTCTCTGATGATCCTTTGTATTTCAGTGTTGTCTTGATTTCTCCATTTTCATTTCTAATTTTATTGATTTGATTCTTCTCCCTTTGTTTCTTGATGAGTCTGGCTAATGTCAATTTTATTTATCTTCTCAAGGAATCAGCTTTTAGCTTTGTTGACTTTTGCTGTGGTTTCTTTTGTTTCTTTACCATTTATTTCTGCCCTAATTTTTATGATTTCTTTCCTTCTACTTACCCTAGGATTCTTCATTTCTTCCTTTTCTAGTTGCTTTAGGTGTAAAGTTGGGTTATTTATTTGATTTTTCTCTTGTTTCTTGAGGTAAGCTTGTATTGTTATGAACCTTCCCCTAGGCACTGCTTTTACTGAGTCCCATAAGTTTGGGGTTATTGTGTTTTCATTTTCATTCGTTTTTATGCATATTTTGATTTCTTTTTTATTTCATCTGTGATTTGTTGCTTATTCAGAAGTCTGTTGTTTAGCCTCCATATGTTTGTATTTTTAATAGTTTTTTCCTGCAGTTGACATCTAATCTTACCCCATTGTGATCTGAAAAGATGCTTGGGATGATTTCAGTTTTTTTTTAATTATTATTTTGCCAAGGCTTGATTTATGGCCCAGGATATGATCTATCCTGGAGAAGGTTCTGTGTGCACTTGAGAAAAAGGTGAAATTCATTGTCTTGGGGTGAAATGTCCTATAGATATCAATTAGGCCTAACTGGTCCATTGTATCATTTAAAGTTTATGTTTCCTTGTTAATTATCTGTTTAGTTCATCTATCCATAGGTGTGAGTGGGGTATTAAAATTTCCCACTATTATTGTGTTATTGTTAATTTCCCCTTTCATACTTATTAGCATTTGCCTTGGTGCTCCTATGTTGAGTGCATATATACTTATAATTGTGTCATCTTCTTGGATTGATCCTTTGATCATTATGTAGTGTCCTTCCTTGTCTCTTTTCAGAGCCTTTATTTTATAGTCTATTTTATCTGATATGAGTATTGCTACTCCAGCTTTCATTTGGTCTCTATTTGTGGGAAATATCTTTTTCCTGCCCTTCACTTTCAGTCTGTATATGTCCCTTGTTTTGAGGTGAGTCTCTTGTAGACATCATATATAGGGGTCTTGCTTTTGTATCCATTCAGCCAGTCTTTGTCTTTTGATTGGGGCATTCAATCCACTTACATTTAAGGTAATTATTGATAAGTATGATCCCATTGCCATTTACTTTGTTGTTTTGAGTTCAAGTTTATACACGTTTTCTGTGTTTCCTGTCTAGAGAAGATCCTTTATCATTTGTTGGAGAGCTGGTTTGGTGGTTCTGAATTCTCTCAGCTTTTGCTTGTCTGTAAAGCTTTTGATTTCTCCTTAATATTTGAATGAGATCCTTGCTGGGTACAGTAATCTGGGCTGTAGGTTTTTCTCTTTCATTATTTTAAGTGTATCCTGCCATTCCCTTCTGGCCTGAAGAGTTTCTATGGAAATATCAGCTGTTATCCTTATGGGAATCCCCTTGTGTGTTATTTGTTGTTTTTCCCTTGCTGCTTTTAATATTTGTTCTTTGTGTTTGATCTTTGCTAATTTGATTAATATGTGTCTTGGGGTGTTTCACCTTGGGTTTATCCTGTTTGAGACTCTCTGGATTTCTTGGACTTGAGTGGCTATTTCCTTCCCCATATTAGGGAAGTTTTCAACTATTATCTCCTCAAGTATTTTTCATGGTCTTTCTTTTTGTCTTCTTCTGGGACTCCTATGATTTGAATGTTGGGGCATTTGACATTGTCCCAAAGATCTCTGAGATTGTCCTCATTTCTTTTAATTCTTTTCTTTCTTTTTTCTTCTCTGCTTCATTTATTTCTATTATTCTATCTTCTACCCCACTTATCCTATCTTATGCCTCTGTTATTCTACCACTGGTTCCCTCCAGAATGTCTTTGATCTCATTTATTGCATTATTCATTGACTCTTTTTTATTTCTTCTAGGTCCTTGTTAAACATTTCTTGCATATTCTCAATCCTTGTTTTCAGACTATATGTAACTTCACTTATTTTTTCAAGATTTTGGACCATCTTTACTATCATTATTCTAAATTCTTTTTCAGGTAGACTCCCTATCTCCTCTTTTGTTTGGTTTGGTGGGCATTTACCATGTTTCTCTACCTGATAAATATTCCTCTGCCTTTTCCTCTTGTTTATATTTCTGTGTTTTGGGTGGCCTTTCTGTGTGTTGGAGGTTTGTGATTCCTCTTTATTGTGGAGTTTCCCCCCTTTGGTTGTGTTGGACGAGTGCTTGTCAAGGTTTCCTGGTTAGGGAAGCTTGCATAGGTGTTCTGGTGGGTGGAGCAGGATCTCTTCTCTCTGGAGTGCAATGAAGTGTCCAGTAGTGAGTTTTGAGGTGTCTATGGGTTTGGTGTGACTTTGGGAAGCCTGTATATTAATTAATGCTCAGGGCTATGTTCCTGTGTTGCTGGATAATTTGTTTTTTGTTTTTTTTTTCTTTTTTTTTTCACTTTANCTCTCGGCCGCTGTCTCTTGGACGTGGGATGGCTCGTCTGGGCCGCGCTTAGTGAGCCGGCGGCTCGCAGCCGCCTGTGCTTAGTGACTGCTGGATAATTTGTATGGTATGTCTTGCTCTGGAACTTGTTGGCTCTTGGGTGGAGCTTGGTTTCCGTGTAAATATGGAGGCTTTTGGATGAGCTCTTGTCAATTAATGTTCCCTGGAGTCAGGAGTCTTCTGGTGTTCTCAAGTTTTGGACTTAAGCCTCCTGCCTCTGGTTTTCAGTCTTATTCTTACAGTAGCCTTAAGACTTCTCCATTCATACTGTACTGATGATAAAACATATAGGTTTTTNGTGTAAATATGGAGGCTTTTGGATGAGCTCTTGTCAATTAATGTTCCCTGGAGTCAGGAGTCTTCTGGTGTTCTCAAGTTTTGGACTTAAGCCTCCTGCCTCTGGTTTTCAGTCTTATTCTTACAGTAGCCTTAAGACTTCTCCATTCATACTGTACTGATGATAAAACATATAGGTTTTTGGTGAAAAGATTTTCCACAGTGAGGGACACTCAGAGAGGTTCACAGAGTTACATGGAGAAGAGAAGAGGGAGGAGGGAGATAGAGGTGACCAGGAGAAGAGGGGGAATCAAAAGGCGAGAGAACAAGCTAGCCTGTAATCAATTCTCTATGTGCTCTCTATAGCCTGGAACACCCAGAGAGGTTCACAGCGTTGGATAGTGAAGAGAAGAGGGAGGGAGGAGATAGAGGTGACCTGGGAGGAAAAATGAAGAGTCAAAAGGGGGAGAGAGTAATCAAGTCAGTAATTACACTCCTAAGTAAAAATGGACACTGAAGATTGGATTCTTAAAGGTACAAAATTAATAGCAAATACCAAAAAACAAAGATTAAAAATCTAGAGTGTAGGTTAGATTCTCAAAAATACAATATTAAAAAAGTGAAACAAAATCACATGAATTATAAAAAACATATATGAAATTTGTTTTAAAATGAACCTTTTGCAAGGTAATAGTAGATTATAAAAATGAAAATTAAGGAAGTAACAAAGGACTGAAAAAATGTTTTTTAATTTAAATGATAATAATAAAATATATCTAGGAATTTCTCTGGAGCTGTTGTAGGTAGTGTGGGGTAAGTTCAGTTTCAGATAGTTCCTTGTTCCAGCTTATACTTCTTCTTGAGGTCTATAGACCCCTTCCAATGTAGTCGGTGTTAACTACAGGGTTTTAATCTGTCACCTGTTACTTCCAAAGCAGTTCCCTCTGTTTATTTTGGTTTCTTCTGTTTGCAAGTCTCTTTGGTGTCTAACTTCCACCTTGGCACAAGGGAACAGAAGTGGTCACTTATTTAGGCTCACTTGTTCAGTCGTGCTGTGGGGAGGGAGGAACACTGCAAAGAAATATCACTGGTCTGTGTGGGGAGTGTGCACAGTGTCTCAGCCACACTGGCAAAGACACAGACTCGGTTGAGCCTGCGTTCTGTGCCCTTCCCAGGTCCAAGCATCTCAGACAACCAGGTGCTTGGATAGCACACTCTCCCCAGGTGGGGCAGTGCGTCTTATCACCTCCCCAGTCCCAGCTGCTCATTTTCTGAGTGGCAGCGGGTGCACCCATCTTAGTTGTGCCATGTGTCTCCTCTGGGGAGCTGATCTCTGGCTGTGACCCACCTGGCAGATGTCAACCGTCCAGGATCCCAGGAAGACTTGGTTAGCAACTGGGAGCCTGCTCGCAGTTTGGTAAAGGATGCCTGAGATTGCCCCTTGCCGGCTCTGGCTGTCTCCTGCCTGCCTCTCTGCCTCCAGTGGGGGATGGGTCAGTCTGCAGCCTGCTTGCTCTCCTCTTGTAGTACCTCAGTCCTTTGTCTGTGAGCAAGCTTGGCAGTGCCTTAGATTAGAGCTTTTTGTGGGAACTTTCTCTCTCTCTCTCTCTCTCTCTCTCTCTCTCTCTCTCTCTCTCTCTCTCTCTCTCTCTGGCTATCACACAGTTTGGGTTACTATCTCATGTTAGCTCCCTCAGATTGTCCTCAGGGCATTCAGGCCTAGTCCTTACCCTAAGCAATGCAGCCCGCTTCTCCCTGTTCAGCCCCCACTTGCTGGTGGCAGATGCGAGCATCTGGGCTACTTCTCTGCTGGGAGTTGCAGTTAGGCGTGTAATCTGTGGGTTTTATTTATTTATTTTTTTCTCCCAGTTATATTGCCCTCTGAGATTCCAAAACTCCCCACAGACCCGCTGGTCCGAGGGTTTCCTGGTGTTTGGAAACTTCTCCTCCTTCACGACTTCCTCCCCAGGATGGATCTCCTTCCCTAACTCTTTTATCTTTCCTTTTATCTTTTATATTTTGTCCTACCTCCTTTTGAAGACAATGGGCTGCATTTCTTGGTGCCTGGTGTCCTGTGCCAGCATTCAGAATTTGTTCTGTGGAAGTTGCTGAGTGTTCAAAAGATTGTTCAGTGAATTTGTTGGGGAGAAAGTGGTCTCCCTGTCCTATTGCTCTGCCATCTCAGCCAGCTCCAGTATTGAAGTTTCTTAGCTTTTGCTTATCTGCCTTGTTCAGTCTGTAAGTCCGACTCTTTGCAACCCCATGAACTGTAGCACATCAGGCTTCCCTGTCCTTTACTATCTCCCAGAATTCGTTCAACCTCATGTCCACTGAGTCAGTGATGCCATCCAGCCATCTCATCTTCTGTTGTCCCCTCCTCTCTTGTCCTCAATCTTTCACAGCATCAGAGTCTTTTCCAGTGAGTAAGCTCTTTGCATCAGGTGGCCAAAGTATTGAATCTTCAGATTCTGCATCAGTCCTTCCAATGAATAGTCAGGGTTGATTTCCTTCAGGATTGACTGGTTTGATCTCCTTGCTGTCCAAGGTCATCTCAAAAGTCTTCTCCAGCACCACAATTTGAAAGTATTAATTCTTCTGGGCTCAAACTTCATTGTGGTCCAACTCGTCACATCCATACATGACTACTAGAAAAACCATTGCTTTGACTGTATGCACCTTTATCAGCAAAGTGATGTCTCTACTTTTTAATATGCTGTCTAGGTTTGTCATAGCTTTTGTTAGAGGAGCAAACATCTTTTAATTTCATGGCTACAGTCATGGTCCACAGTGATTTTGGGAGCTGAAGAAAATGAAATCTGACACTGTATTCCCTTTTCCTCATCTATTTGCCATGAAGTGGTGGGACCAGATGCCATATTCTTAGTTTTTTGAATGCTGAATTTTAAGCCAGTTTTTTCACTCTCCTCATTCACCTTCATCAAGAGTCTCTTTAGTTCCTCTTCACATTCTGCCATTAAAATGGTATCATCTGCATGTCTGAGCTTGTTTCTATTTCTCCTGGCAATCTTGATTCTAGCTTGTGAGTCATCCAGCCCAGCATTTCATATGATGTACTCAACATGTAAGTTAAATAAGCAGGGAACCAATATACAGCCATGACATACCCTTTTCCCAATTTGGAACCAGTCTGCTTTTCCATGTCCAGTTCTAACTGTCGCTTCTTGTCCTGCACACAGGTTTCTCAGGAGGCAGGTAAGGTGGTCTAGTATTCTCATCTCTTCAAGAATAACCCACAGTTTGTTGTGATCCACATAGTCAGACTTTAGCGTAGTTAATGAAGTAGAAGTAGACGTTTTTATGGAATACATTTATTTTTTGCTATGATTCAGTGGATGTTGGCAATTTGATCTCTGATTCCTCTGCCTTTTCTAGATCCATATTATACATTTGGAAATTCTTGGTTCACATACTGCTGAAGCCTAACTTGAAGGATTTTGAGCATAATCTTGTTAGCATGTGAAATGAGTGCAAGTGCATGGCAATTTGAACATTCTCTGCCATTGCCTTTCTTTCGAATTGAATCAAAAACTGACCTTTTCCTGTCCTGTAGCCACTGCTGAGGCTTGCAAGTTTGTTGGCATATTGAGTGCAGAACTTTAACAGCATCATCCTTCATCTTTAGGATTTGAAAGAGCTCACCTCGAATTCCATCACCTCCACTAGCTTTGTTCATAGCAATTCTTCCTACGGCCTACTTTACTTCACATGCTAGGATGTCTAGCCTTAGGTGAGTAACCACACTGTCATGGTTATCTGGGTCACTGAAAGTTTTCTGTACAGATTTTCTGTATATTCTTGCCACCTCTTCTTAATCGCTTCTGCTTCTGTTAGGTCTTTGCTGTTTTTGTCCTTTATTGTCCCTATATTTACATGAAATATTCCCCTGATATCTCCAGCTTTCTTAAAGAGTCTCTAGTCTTTCCCATTCTATTGCTTTCTTCTGTTTCTTTGTGTTTTTCACTTAAGAAATCTTTCTTATCTCTCTTTGCTATTCTCTGGTACTCTGCATTCAGTTGGGTGTATATTTCCCTTTCTCCTTTGCTTATCATTTCTCTTCTGCTCTCAGCTACTTGTAAGGCCTCCTCAGACAACTAATTTGCCTTCTTGCATTTTTTCCCCCTAGGGATAGTTTTGGTCACCACCTCCTGTACAATGTTATAAACCTCCATCCATAATTCTTCAGGCACTCTGTCTACCAGATCTAGTCCCTTGAATATGTTCATCACCTCCACTGTATAATGACAAAGGATTTTATTTAGGTCATACCTGAATGGCCCATCTGAGCCATGGAAACCCTTGCTTATCTGTAAAGCTTTTGTTTTCTCTGCTGAATCTGAATGACAGCCTTGCTGGCTAAAATAATCTTTGTTGTAGGTTTTCCCCTTTTAGCACTTTAAATATGCCATGCCATTCCCTTCTGGACGGCAAAATTTGTGCTGCAATATTAATGGATATGTTTATACATGTATGATAAGTCATTTTAGTCAATGTACAACTCTTTGTGACCCCATGAATGCCTCTGTCCATGGATTTCGCCAGTCAAGAATACTGGAGTGGGTTTCCATACTCTCCTCAAGGGGATCTTCCTGACCCATGGATCAAACTCGTGTCTCTTACATCTCCTGCACTAGTAGGCAGGTTCTTTACCACTAACACCACTTAGGAAGCCCAGATAACTTTATAAGGATTCTTTTGTTATTTGTTGCTTTTCCCATGTTGCTTTTAATATTTTTCTTTGTCTTTAATTTTTGTCAATTTGATTAATATGTGTCTGTGTGCATTTTTTTCTTTTTTTTTTTTTTGCCTGTTAAACGTTTTTATTGGAATATAGTTTTTTTATAAATATTTAACTGAAGTAGATTCATAACAGTTTTATTATACTAACATTAATCAACCAAGAATATATGCAGATTCTGTCATGTACATTTATGCCAAAGAGTCTGAGAAATCTCAAAACACTGTGATAACATTTTGACTTAAGTGTGCATTCTTCTTTGAATTTATCGTATATGGGACTCTGTGATTCCTGGACTTGGGTGACTATTTCCTTTCCCATGTTAAGGATATTTTCCCAGGCCCTTTCTCTCTTCTCCTTCTGGGATTCTTATAATGTGAATGTTGGTATGTTTAATGTTGTCCCAGAGGTCTCTGAGACCATAATCACTTCTTTTCATTCTTTTTTCTTCATTCTGTTCCACAACATTGGTTTCCTGCATTTGTCTTCCTGAGGACTTATCTGATCTTCCTCATTTATTCTTGTATTGTTTTTTTCTATGTATTTTTTAAATTTTCATTTATTGTATTTTTCAACTCTTTGTTTGTCCTTTATATCTTCTACCTCTATGTCAAACATTTCTTCTATTTCTCTGCCTGTGCCTCCATTCCTTTTCCAAGATCTTGGATTATCTTTACTATCATTACTCTGAAGTATTTTCTGGGTAATTTGCCTATCTCCACTTCATCTAGTTGTTTTTCTGGGATTTTACCTTGTCCCTTCATCTGGAATATATTCTTCTTCTGTCTCATTTTGTCTAACTTTCTGTGTTTATGGTGTCTGTTCTGCAGGCTGCTGGATTATCATTTATTCTGCTTCTGCTATTTGTCCCCTGCCTGGTGATGCTGGTCTAGAGGCTTGTGCAGGCTTCCTGGTTGGAGTACTGGTGCCTGCCCACTGGTGTCTGGAGCTGGATCCTAACCATTTGGTAGACAGGACTATGTCAAGGAATGTGTTTAGAATTTGTTTAGAGGTGTCTGGTGACTCAGTAGGTAGCCTGTCTCCTGATGGATAGGGCTGTGTTCCTGCCCAGTTAGTTGTTTGGCCTAAGGCTCCTCACCTCTGGAGCCTACAGACTGTTAGTTGGATCCAGGTCTTGATGCCAAAATGGCAGCCTCCAGGAGAGCTCATGCCAATGAGCTCAGGGTCCTGCCCTCAGGGTCCTGTCCCACCGTGAGCTACAGCTACCCTGTAACTTCCCAAGAGTTCTTCCAAAACCATCATGTAGGGCTGACCCATGTTCCTCTGAAGTCTGTTTTCCCCCTGGTCCCAATGCACTTGAGATCTAATGTACACTCTCTAAAACTGGACTTTCTCTTTGCCCCTATATTTTGGAGTTCCTACAATCAAGTCCCACTGGCCTTCACAGCCAAATGCTCTGGGGGATCTTCCTCTTGATGACAGACCCCTAGACTTGTGATCCTAATGTGACACTCAGAACTCTCATTTCTATGGAAGAACCTCTGCTATATAAGAATTTTCCAGTTTTAGGGTCACCCACCTGATGGGTATGGGATTTGATTGTATTGCAAGTGTGCTTCTCCTACCATCTTGTTGTTGCTTCTTGTTTGTCTTTGGATATAGAATATCTTTTTTGATAGGTTTCAATCTTTTTGTTGATGGTTATATTCAGTAGTTAATTGTGACTTTAGTATTTTTGTGAGAGGGAGGAGAGCCTAAGTCCTTCTACTCAGCCATCTTGCCTTCAGCACCCATAAAGAATCTTCTTTTATGGAAGAACCCTGAAACATGAATGGGTGATTTCACACAATTCCAAGGCACAGCTTTCTGGAGGGACAGGAATAGACCAGCAGTTCACTGAATTGTCATCTCCAGTGTCAGTGACACCTCTTGTTCTTCACCATGTCTTTTGGTTCTCCACAGCATACATTTTTTGGCCCATTTCATGAAAAGAAAAGGTATCATGGAAATATTCTGGAGGATAGTTGAAGCCACTAGTGAACGCAAGACAATAAATCCCTGGATAGTTGAACTATCCAGTTTTGCCTGGCTTATACCTCTTTGGGTTCCAACTGGGCAGTGTTCCCTCTGTTGTCTCTGCACCCTGAGATAATGTTACAGGGTAACTCCAAAACTGTTTGTGCAAGTTTCTCTATTATGCTTGCTACAAACTGTTTGTTGCACTCTCCTCCAAGATTCTGAAACTCCCCCTCTGTTCTGACTGATCTTCCTGACAGTGAAGTGACTTTGAGAGTGTAGGACCTTTTCTATTTCATATAAATAGAAGGGACTTAGAGGGGTATGCTCCTCCCCTGGGAGGGAGCAAAGATCTTATTCCAATTTTTTCTCTCTTTTTTCTTTTGTCCTATCAGGTTATGTGGAAACTATATTGCTCTTTCAGAAGTTTGAGGTCTTCTGTCACCGTTCAGTAGATAATCTGTGAAAATTGTTACACATGTAAATGTGTTTTTGATGTATTTGTCAGAGGAGGTGGCCTCTAATGTCCTAGTACTCTGACATCTTGATCCACTCTCTCATTCAAGAATTTTTATAATAAATAATTTTAGACAATTCCATTATCTGTGTTATCTCATCATTTATGTCTGTTGATGGTCTTTTTAAATGCAAGTTGAAATTTCATAGTTATTTGTATGTTCACTGATTTTAGTTTATATAGTGGACATTGTAAACATAATTTAAGGGGAAAAGTATTGATTTTATCTTATGGAGATTAATATTTTTATTTCACCTTTTCTTGTGTTGTGATTCAAACATTAATTCCGTTTTCAAAACTGAATTTAGACAAGTACTATGGCACACCACTCCAGTAATCTTGCCTGGAAAATTCCATGGACGGAGGAGCCTGGTAGGCTGCAGTCCATGGGGTCGCAAAGAGTCAGACACTACTGAGCGACTTCCCTTTCACTTTTCACTTTCATGCATTGGAGAAGAAAATGGCAACCCATTCCAGTGTTCTTGCCTGGAGAATCCCAGCGACCGGGGAATCTGGTGGGCTTCCGTCTATGGTATCGCACAGAGACTGACGGGACTTAGCAGCAGTAGCAGCATGTGTGCACCACCTAGTGGTCAGTGTGGGACTTGGGTGAAGGTATTTTTAGTTCATTTTCCAAATACTTGGTAGGCTAATTAGGGTCACATCAAAGCACTTATAGATCAAACATGAGCCCACGGGTTCAAAACCACTTCTTGCAATTTCTCTTCTAAACGGTTTCTTCTCCCATATATTTTCCCTGGTGGCACAGATGGTAAAGAATCTACCTGCAATGCAGGAGTTCGGGGTTCAATCCCTGGGTTTGGGTAGATCCTCTGGAGGAGGGCATGGCAACTCACTCCAGTATTCTTGCCTGGAGAACCCTTATGGACAGAGGAGCCTGGCAGGCTACAGTTCATGGGGTTTCAAGGAGTCATACATGATTAAGCAACTAAGCACAGCACAGTACAAGTTCCCTACGCTTCCATTTTCTGTCCTCTGTTCAGAAACCACACACTCTCTTGGTTGTATCACTTCCAGAAACAAGTTGCAAGAGGATCGGTTCAGTTCAGTTTCTCAATCACGTCCAACTCCTTGTGACCCCATGGATTGCAGCATGCCAGGCTTTCCTGTCCATCACCAACTTCCAGAGTTTGCTCAAACTCATGTCCATTGAGTCAGTGATGCCATCCAACCATCTCATCCTGTCATCCCTTTCTCCTGCCTTCAATCTATCCCAGCATCAAGGTCTTTTCCAATGAGTCAGTTCTTCACATCAGGCGGCCAAAGTATTGGAACTTCAGCTGCAGCACCCATCCTTCCAATGAATATTCAGGACTGATTTCCTTTAGGATGGACTGGTTGGATCTCCTTGCAGTCCAAGGGACTCTCGAGAGTCTTCTCCAATACCACAGTTCAAAAGCATCAATTCAGTGCTCAGCTTTCTTTGTGTTCCAATTCTCACATCCATACATGACTACTGGAAAAACCATAGCCTTGACTAGATGGACCTTTGTCAGCAAAGTAATGTCTCTGCTTTTTAATATGCTGTCCAGGTTGGTCATAGCTTTTCTTTCAAGGAGCAACCGTCTTTTAATTTCATGGCTGCAGTCACCATTGGCAGTGATTTTGGAGCCCCCCAAAATAAAGTCTGTCACTGTTTCCAGTGTTTTCCCCATCTATTTGCCAAGAAGTGGGGTGACTGGATGCCATGATCTTCATTTTTTGAATGTTGAGTTTGAAGCCAGCCTTTGCACTCTCCTCTTTCACTTTCATCAAGAGGTTGTTTATTTCTTCTTCACTTTCTGTCATAAGGGTGGTGTCATCTGCATATATGAAATTATTGATATTTCTCCCTGCAATCTTGATTACAACTTGTGATTCATCCAGTCTGGCATTTTGCACAATATACTCTGTATATCAATTAAATAAGCAGGGTGACAGTATATAGCCTTGATCTACTCCTTTCTCAACTTGGAGCCAGTCCATTTTTCCATGTCTGGTTCTAACTGTTGCTTCTTGACCTGCATACAGATTTCTCAGGAGGCAGGTAAGGTGGTCTGGTGTTCACATCTCTTTAAGAATGTTCCACAATTTGTTGTGATCCACACAGTCAAAGGCTTTGGCATAGTCAATAAAGCAGAAGTAGATGTTTTTCTGGATGCTTAGGAAGCATCACTATGAACAAAGCTAGTGAAGGTGATAGAATTCCAATTGAGCTATTTCAAATCCTAAAAGATGATGTTGTTAAAGTGCTGCACTCAATATGCCAGCAAATTTGGAAAACTCAACAGGGGCCACAGGAATGGAAAAGTTCAGCTTTCATTCCAGTCCCAAAGAAAGGCAATGCAGGAGGATAGAGAGAGGAAATTTTCATATGAAGTTTTGTGTTGTCCCCTTGATGTCATGGTTCTACCTAAAGAAAGGACCTTATCCCTGAGACTTTTGATTCCTGAAGGTTTCCTTAATGGACCACTCTTCCCTCTGGACTACTCTTGCTGTCATTACTCTCACTGTGGGACCAAAACAGAAGTAGAGTAAATAAAAGCCTGAAGAATTTCTCACATTCTATCTTTAGAAGTTCTCTTTTCCACTCCTTAGGCCAGAACATCAAGGCTTCTCCTGTATTGCATGCCCTCTGCTAAACAATGCTAACTTCTGGGTTTCGTAACATGTCCAATTCAGGCTTAGGATGCTGAAGGAAAAAAATTATGTTAAACTCATAACTGTCTATGTGGTATTTTAAACTTTGAATTTTTTCCCCCAATTCATCTGCCTGTATTTACTTTACAGTTTTCAAATACGTGTTCATGGATTGTATCAAAATTTTATATTTGAGTTAGAGATAAAAGAAGGTCCTATAACTGGATCTAGCTGTATATGTTTTGTAGATAGTTTGCAGTTGAGTCTTGCATTTTATCCACTCTTAGAATCTCTCTTTTAACTAGTGCATTTAGACCAGTGGTCCCCAATCTTTTTGGCACAAGGAACTGGTTTTGTGAAAGACAATTTTCCACAGGCCAGATTAGGGGTTTGTGTGGGATGGTTCAGGTGGTAATGCAAGCAATGGGGAGTAGCAGATGAATTTTTGCTTGCTCACCTCCCACTCACCTTCTGCTGCACAGTCCAATTCCTAATTGTCTAAACCAAGGGTCCCAGTTGGGGACCCATGGTTTACACGATTCACATTCAAAGTGATTTGTTAATATGGTTGGATTAAAATCTACCATCTTACTGTTTTTCCATTCATTGCGTTTGTTCTTTGTTTATTCCCTCTTTCAACTTTTCTCATTTTGAGTAATTTTTTTTCAGATTTTATTTTATTTATTTACTTTACAGTATTGTATTGGTTTTGCCATACATAAACATGAATTTTTATGATCCCATTTTATCTCCTCTATTTACTTATCATGTATACATCTTTTAAAATAATTTAGTGATTCCCTAGGGCTTACAATGTACAGTTTAAAATAATTTGGATTTACCTTCAAATAATACTATTTTAATATAAATTTATTTATTTTAATTAGAGGTTAATTATTTTACAATATTGTATTGGTTTTGCCATATATCAACATGAATCTGCCACAGGTATACACATGGTATAATTACCTTAAAACAGAATATTCCCAATTTCTTCCGTCCTTTCTTTGTGTCACTATTGTAACCATTTAACATTTGCAATAAAAACCCAATACATTGCTACAATTATTGGTTAAAACAGTCCAGTTGTTTTAATGAAATACAGTTGACATACAATATTATGTTTTAAGTTCGCTACCTAATGACTTGACATTTGCATACATTATGAAGCAATCAGTATAAGTCTGTTAACCATCTGTGCCCATACAAAATTATTATTATTACAATATTATTGACCATATGTTTTATACTGCATATTACATCACTGTAGCTTATTTATTTTATAACTGGAGATTTGTAATTCTTAATCCTTTTGACCAATTTACTCCCTACCTCCACTCTGGCAACCATCCATTTGTTCTCTGTATCTATGGATCTGTTTTCATTTTGTTTATTTTTTTAGATTTTACATATAAGGGAGATCCTATGGCATTTGTCTTTCTCTGTCTGACTTATTGACTGATCTATAATACGTTATAGATCCATCCAGGTGGTTGCAAATGGAAAGAGTTCATTTTTATGGCTGAGGAATTTTCCATTGTGCATGTTTATGCATATGTGTGTGTGTGAGAGAAAGAGAGATATATATTCTTTATCAATGGATGAACACTTAAACAGCTCCCATATCTTGGCTATTGTAAATAATACTACAGTGAAAAATGTTTTACAATCTTTACATATTATTATATTTTTTATCTTTTTCTTTATTTATTTTAATTGGAGGCTAATTACTTTACAATATTATAGTGGTTTTTGCAATACATTGACATGAATCAGCCATGGGTATACATGTGTTCCCCATCCTGAACCCCCCTCACACCTCCCTCCCCATCCCATCCCTCTGGGTCATTCCAGTGCGCCGGTCCTGAGCATACTGTCTCATGCATTGAACCTGGACTGGCGATCTGTTCCATATATGATAATATACATGTTTTAATGTTATTCTCTCAAATCATCCCATGCTCACCTTCTCCCAGAGTCCAAAAGACTGTTCTATACATCTGTGTCTCTTTTGCTGTCTCACATATAGGGTTACCGTTACCACCTTTCTAAATTCCATATATATGCATTAGTATACTGTATTGGTGTTTTTCTTTGTGACTTACTTCACTCTGTATAATAGGCTCCAGTTGCATCCATCTCACTAGAACTGATTCAAATGCATTATTTTTAATGACTGAGTAATATTCCATTGTGTATATATACCACAGCTTTCTTATCCATTCATCTGCCAGTGGAAATCTAGGTTGCTTCCATGTCCTGGCTATTATAAACAGTGCTGCCATGAACATTCGGTACATGTGTCTCTTTCAGTTCTGGTTTCCTCAGTGTGTATGCCCAGCAGTGGGATTGCTGGGTCATATGGCAGTTCTACTTCCAGTTTTTTTTTTTTTTAAGGAATCTCCACACTGTTCTCCATAGTGGCTGTACTAGTTTGCATTGCCAACAACAGTGTAAGAGGGTTCCTTTCTCTCTGAACCCTCTCCAACATATAGTATTTGTTGACTTTTAGATAGCAGCCATTCTAAATGGCCCGAGATGGTACCTCATTGTGGATTTGATCTGCATTTCTCTGATAATGAGTGATGTTGAACATCTTTCTGTGTGTTTGTTAGCAATCTGCATGTCTTCTTTGGAGAAATGTCTGTTTAGTTCTCTGGCCCGTTTTTTCATTGGGTCATTTATTTCTCTGGAATTGAGCTGCAGGAGTTGCTTGTATATTTTTGAGATTAATTCTTTGTAAGTTGCTTCATTTGCTATCATTTTCTCCCATTCTGAAGGCTGTCTTTTCACATTGCTTATAGCTTCCTTCATTGTTCAAAAGCTTTTAAGTTTAATTAAGTCCCATTTGTTTATTTTTGCTTTTGTTTCCATTAGCCTGGGAGGTGGGTCATAGAGGATCCTACTGTGATTTATGTTGGAGAGTGTTTGCCTATGTTGTCCTCTAGGTGTATTACAGTTTCTGCTCTTACGTTTAACCCATTATAAGTTTATTTTTGTGTATGGTGTTAGAAAGTGTTTTAGTTTCATTCATTTACAAATGGTTGACCAATTTTCCCAGCACCACTTGTTAGAGATTATCTTCTCTCCGTTGTATATTCTTGCATCCTTTGTCAAAGATAAGGTGTCCATAGATGTGTGGATTTATCTCTGGGCTTTCTATTTTGATCCATTGATCTATATTTCTGTTTTAGTGCCAGTATCATACTGTCTTGATGGCTGTAGCTTTGTAGTATAGCCTGAAGTCAGGCAGGTTGTTTCCTCCAGTTCTATTCTTCTTCCTCAAGATTGCTTTGGCTATTCGAGGCTTTTTGTATTTCCATACAAATTGTGAAATTATTTGTTCTAGTTCTCTGAAAACTACCATTGGTAACGTGATAGGGATTGCATTGAATCTATAGATTCTTTGGGTCAGTTCAGTTCAGTTCAGTCACTCAGTCATGTCCAACTCTTTCCGACCCCATGAATTGCAGCACGCCAGGCCTCCCTGTCCATCATCAACTCCCAGAGTTCCCTCAGACTCATGCCCATTGAGTCAGTGATGCCATCCAGCCATCTCATCCTCAGTCGTCCCCTTCTCCTCCTGCCCCCAATCCCTCCCAGCATCAGAGTCTTTTCCAATGAGTCAACTCTTTGCATGAGGTGGCCAAAGTACTGGAGCTTCAGCTTCAGCANGAGTCTTTTCCAATGAGTCAACTCTTCGCATGAGGTAGCCAAAGTATTGGAGTTTCAGCTTTAGCATCCATCCTTCCAAAGAACACCCAGGACTGATCTCCTTTAGAATGGACTATTGGCCTGTAGTTTTCTTTTTTTGTAGCATCTATGTCTTGTTTTTGTATTAGGGTGATGGTGGCCTCATAAAATGAGTTTAGAAGTTTACCTTCTTCTGCAAGTTTCTGGAAGAGTTTGAANGTATTGGAGTTTCAGCTTTAGCATCCATCCTTCCAAAGAACACCCAGGACTGATCTCCTTTAGAATGGACTATTGGCCTGTAGTTTTCTTTTTTTGTAGCATCTATGTCTTGTTTTTGTATTAGGGTGATGGTGGCCTCATAAAATGAGTTTAGAAGTTTACCTTCTTCTGCAAGTTTCTGGAAGAGTTTGAATAGTATAGGTGTTAGCTCTTCTCTAAATTTTTGGTAGAATTCAGCTGTGAAGTCGTCTTTTCCTGGGCTTTTGTTTGCTGGAAAATTTCTGATTATAGTTTCAATTTCCATGCTTGTGATGAGTCTGTTAAGATTTTCTATTTCTTCCTGGCTCAGGTTTGGAAAGTTATACTTTTCTAAGAAGTTGTCCATTGCTTCCAAGCTGTCCATTTTATTGGCATATAGCTGCTGATAGTAGTCTCTGATGATCCTTTGCATTTCTGTTCTGATTTCTCCATTTTCATTTCTAATTTTATTGATTTGATTCTTCTCCCTTTGTTTCTTGATGAGTCTGGCTAATGGTTGTCAATTTTATTTATCTTCTCAAGGAATCAGCTTTTAGCTTTGTTGACTTTTGCTGTGGTCTCTTTTGTTTCTTTTGCATTTATTTCTGCCTTAATTTTTATTATTTCTTTCCTCCTACTTACCCTAGGGTTCTTCATTTCTTCCTTTTCTAGTTGCTTTAGGTGTAAAGTTAGGTTATTTATTTGACTTTTCTCCTGTTTCTTGAGATAAGCTTGTATTTCTATGAACTTTCACCTAGGCACTGCTTTTACTGAGTCCCATAGGTTTTGGGTTGTTGTATTTTCATTTTCATTTATTTCTATACATATTTCTTTTTTTAGTTCTTCTGTGATTTGTTGCTTATTCAGAAGTCTGTTGTTTAACCTCCATATGTTTGTATTTTTAATAGTTTGTGTGTATGTGTGTGTGTGTGTGTACAGTTGATACCTAATCTTACTACACTGTGATCAGAAAAGATGCTTAGGATGATTTCCGTTTTTTTGAATTTACCAAGGCTTGATTTATGGCCCAGGATATGATCTATCCTGGAGAAGGTTCCGTTTGCACTTGAGAAAAAGGTGAAATTCATTGTCTGGGGGTGAAATGTCCTGTAGATATCAATTAGGTCTAACTGGCCCATTGTATCATTTAAAGTTTGTGTTTCCTTGTTAATTTTCTGTTTAGTTGATCTGTGCGTGTTAGTGGGGTATTAAAGTCTCCCACTATTATTGTGTTATTGTTAATTTCTCCTTTCATACTTGTTAGCATTTGCCTCATATATTGTGGTGCTCCTATGTTGAGTGCATATATATTTATAATTGTTATCTTCTTCTTGAATTGATTCTTTGATCATTATGTAGTGTCCTTCTTTGTGTCTTTTCACAGCCTTTATTTTAAAGTCTATTTTATCTGATATGAATATTGCTACTCCAGCTTTCTTTTAGTCTCTATTTGCATGGAATAACTTTTTCCTGCCCTTCACTTTCAGTCTGTATGTGTCCCTTGTTTTGAGGTGGGTCTTTTGTAGACAACATATATAAGGGTCTTGTTTTTGTACCCATTCAGCCAGTCTTTGTCTTTTGGTTTGGGCATTCAACCCACTTACATTTAAGGTAATTATTGATAGGCATGATCCCATTGCCATTTACTTTGTTGTTTTGGGTTCAAGTTTGTATACCCTTTCTATGTTTCCTGTCGAAAGAAGATCCTTTAGCATTTGTTGAAGACCTGGTTTGGTGGTGCTGAAATCTCTGAGCTTTTGCATGTCTGTAAAGCTTTTTATTTCTCCTTCATATTTGAATGAGATCCTTCCTGGTACAGTAATCTGCATTGTAGGCTTTTCTCTTTCATCACTTAAAGTATGTCCTGCCATTCTCTTCTGGCCTGAAGAGTTTCTAATGAAAGATCAGCTGTTATCCTTATGGGAATCCCCCTTTTTTTTTTTTTTTTGGTTGTTGTTGTTGCTGCTTTTAATATTTGTTCTTTGTGTTTGATCTTTGTTAATTTGATTAATATGTTTCTTGGAGTGTTTTACTTTGGCCACCTCATGTGAAGAGTTGACTCGTTGGAAAAGACTCTGATGCTGGGAGGGATTGGGGGCAGGAGAAGAAGGGGACAACAGAGGATGAGATGGCTGGATGACATCACTGACTCGATGGACGTGAGTCTGAGTGAACTCCAGGAGTTGGTGATGGACAGGGAGGCCTGGTGTGCTGCCATTCATGGGGTCACAAAGTGTTGGACACAACTGAGAGACTGAACTGGACTGAACTGGGGTGTTTTGCATTGGGTTTATCCTGTGTGGGACTCTCTAGGTTTCTTGGACTTGGGTGACTATTTCCTTTCCCATATTAGGGAAGTTTTCAACTATTATCTCCTCAAGTATTTTCTCATGACCTTTCTTTTTGTCTTCTTCTTCTTCTGAGACTCCTATGATTTGAATGTTGGGGCATTTAACATTGTCCCAGAGGTCTCTGACGTTTTCCTCATTTCTTTTAATTCATTTTCCTTCTTTCCCCTCTGTTTCATTTGTTTCTACCATTCTATCTTCTATCTCACTTATCCTACCTTCTGCCTCTGTTATTCTATTATTTGGTCCCTCCAGAGTGTTTTTGATCTCATTTATTGCATTATTCATTATTCATTGACTCTTTTGTGTTTCTTCTAGGTCCTTGTTAAACATTTCTTGTATCTTCTCATTCCTTGTCTCCAGGCTATTTATCTGTAACTCCATTTTGTTTTCAAGATTTTGAATCATCTTTACTACCATTATTCAGAATTATTTTTCAGATAGACTCCCTATCTCCTCCTCTTTTGTTTGGTTTGATGGGCATTTATACTTTTCCTTTACCTGATGAGTATTTCTCTGCCTTTTCATCTTGTTTACATTACTGTGTGTTGGGGTGACCTTTCTGTATTCTGGCAGTTTGTGGTTCCTCTTTATTGTGGAGGTCCCTCCCTGTGGGTGGGGTTGGACGGGTGGCTTGTCAAGGTTTCCTTGTTAGGGAAGTTTGTGTCGGTGTTCTAGTGGGTGGAGATGGATTTCTCTTTGGAGTGCAATGGAGTCTTCAGTATGAGTTTTGAGATGTATGGGCTTGGTTTGACTTTGGGGAGCCAGTATATTGAAGCTCAGGGCTATGTTCCTGCGTTGATGGAGAAAATATGTGGCATGTCTTGCTCTGGAATTTGTTGACTCTTGGGTGGAGCTTGGTTTCTGTGTATATATGGAGACTGTTGGATGAGCTCTTGTCGATTGATGTTCCCTGGAGTCAGGAGCTCTCTGGTGTTCTCAGGTTTTGGACTTAAGCCTCTTGCCTCTGGTTTTCAGACTTATTCTTATAGTAGCCACAAGACTTCTCCATCCATACAGCAATGATTATAAAATATCTAGGTTAATGGTGAAAAGCTTCTCCACAGTGAGGGACACCTGGAGAGGTTCAAAGAGTTACATGGAGAAGAGAAGAGAGAGGAGGGAGATAGAGGTTACCAGAACGAGAAGAGGAAGAATCAAATGGGGAGAGAGCACGCTAACCAGTAATCAATTCCCTATGTGTTCTAACTGTCTGGACCCCTCAGAAAGGTTCACCAAGTTACACAGAGAAGAGGGAAGAAGGAGACAGAACTGGCCAGGAGGAGAAAAGGGGGAATCAAAAGGAGAGAGACCGATCCAGCCAGTAATCAGTTTCATAAGTGTTCTCGAGGCAATGGCACCCCACTCCAGTACTCTTGCCTGGAAAATCCCATGAACAGAGGAGCCTTGTAGGCTGCCGTCCATGGGGTCGCTGGGAGTTGGACATGACTGAGCGACTTCACTTTCACTTTTCACTTTCATGCACTGGAGAAGGAAATGGCAACCCACTCCAGTGTTCTTGCCTGGAGAATCCCAGGGACGGGGGAGCCTGGTGGGCTGTCGTCTATGGGGTCACACAGAGTCGGACATGACTGAAGCGACTTAGCAGCAGCTGGTCTCTTCAGGTCTAATTTCCACCCTGACACACGGAGGCAAAAGTGGTCATTTATTTAGGCTCACNAGAAGGAAATGGCAACCCACTCCAGTGTTCTTGCCTGGAGAATCCCAGGGACGGGGGAGCCTGGTGGG
This sequence comes from Neotragus moschatus, assembly GCA_006410615.1. NCBI lineage: Eukaryota > Metazoa > Chordata > Mammalia > Artiodactyla > Bovidae > Neotragus > Neotragus moschatus. The sequence continues at coordinate 249,719 of SJYA01003268.1, forward strand.
CTGTCGTCTATGGGGTCACACAGAGTCGGACATGACTGAAGCGACTTAGCAGCAGCTGGTCTCTTCAGGTCTAATTTCCACCCTGACACACGGAGGCAAAAGTGGTCATTTATTTAGGCTCACTTGTTCAGTCGTGAGAGAGGAACACTGCAAACAAATATTACTGGCATATGTGGGGAGTGCTCACAGTGTCTCTGTCTCACTGGGTTTGCCCCCCCTGCCACCCCGCTCTCCCCCTCCA
>SJYA01003268.1:250177-309060 GCA_006410615.1 Neotragus moschatus
TCAAGCTCTAGGTTGTTCTGCTGGGGAACTGACTGAGGTGGGCCCTCAGTTGCATGCACTTCCCAGGTCTAAGCCACTTAGGTTCAGGTTCTCCAGTATTCTGCAAAGGCACAGACTCAGTTGGGCCTGCGTTTTGTGCTCTTCCCAGGTCCAAACAGCTCAGGTGACCAGGTGCTTGGAGAGCGCAATCTCCCCCAGGTGGGGAGTGTGTCTTATCACCTCCCCTATTCCAGCTGCTTGGTTTTCTGGGTGTCAGTGGGTGCACCCATCTCAGGTGTGCCATGTGTCTCTTCTGGGGAGCTGATCTCCGGCTGTGACCCTCCCGGCAGATGTCAGCCATCCAAAATCCCAAGAAGTCTTGGTTAGCAACTTGAGCCTGCTTGCAGTTTGGTAGAGGATGCCTCTCTGGAGCCGACATTGCTCCTTTCCAGCTCTGCCTGCCCCCCACCTGCTTCCCTGTCTCTGGCAATTGATGGGCTGGTCTGCAGTCAGCTAGCTCTCTTCTGCTATTTGCTCAGGCCTTTGTTCTATAAGCGGGCCCAGCAGTGCCTTAAGTTAGGACTTTTCATGGGATAGTTCTCTTTCTCTCTTTGTTTTTTTTTTTTTTTCCCCTCTGTCTCTCTCTCTCTCTCTCTGACTATCCTACAGTTTGGGTTGCTTTCTCACATTAGTTCCCTCAGATTTCCCTCAGGGATTTCAGGCCCAGTCCTTATCCTAAGCAATGTAGCCCATGTCTCCCTGTTCAGCCCCCACTTGCTGGTGGCAGATGCGAGCACTGGGAGTTGCCGTTAGGCACATAATCTATGGGTTTTATTTATTTATTAATTTTTCCTCCTGGTTATCTTGCCCTCTGAGATTTCAAAACTCCCCACAGACCCGGTGGTGAGAGTGTTTCTTGGTGTTTGGAAACTTCTCCTTGTTTAAGACTCTCTTTGCGGGATGGATCTCCATCCCTACCTCTTTTGTCTCAATTTTCATCTGTTATATTTTGTTGTAACTCCTTTAGAAGACAATGGGCTGACTTTCTTGGTGCCTGATGTCCTCTGCCAGCATTCAAAAGTTGTTTTCTGGAATTCTCTAAGCGCTCCAATGTTCTTTCAATGAATTTGTGGGGGAGAAAGTATCCATCCCATCCTATTCCCCTGTCATCTTAGGACTGCCCTCTATTTTCGTTCCTCAGGGAAATATCCAGAAGTGAAATTGCTCAATCATGTGGTAATTCTACATTTTTTAAAGGAAGCTCCATAATGTTTTCCATAATGGCTGCACCAGTTTAAAATCTCATCAAGAGTGCACGAGGCTTCCCTTTTCTCCACATGAGTCAGATATTTTTAGAACAATTAAGAATATGGAAAATAAAAATATATTTTACCTTCAATATTACTTTCCAAGTGCTCTTACCTTAATTCAGTTCAGTCCAGTTGCTCAGTCATGTCTGACTCTGCAACCCCATGGACTGTAGCACACCAGGCCTCCCTGTCCTTCGCCAACCTCCAGAGCTTACCAAAACTCATGTCCATTGAGTTGATGATGCCATCTGAACATCTCATCCTCTGTCATACCCTTCTTTTCCTGCCTTGGGTCTTTTCCAATGAGTCAGTTCTACAAATCAGGTAGTCAAAGTATTGGCACTTCAGATTCGGCATCAGTCCTTCCAATGGATATTCAGGACTGATTTCCTTTGGGATGGAATGGTTGGATCTCCGTGGAGTACAGAAGAGTCACATGAGTCTTCTCCAACACCACAGTTCAAAAGCATCAATTCTCTGGCATTCAGCCCTCTTTATAGTCCAACTCTCACATCCATGCATGACCGCTGGAAAAACCATAGCCTTGACTAGACAGACCTTTGTGGGCAAAGTAATGTCTCTGCTTTCTAATATGCTGTCTAGGTTGGTCATAACTGCTTTTTAATATGCTATCTAGGTTGGTCATAACTTTCCTTCCAAGGAGTAAGGGTCTTTTAATTTCATGGCTGCAATCACCATCTGCAGTGATTTTGAAGCCCAGAAAATAAAGTCAGCCACTGTTTCCACTGTTTCCCCATCTATCTATCATGAAGTGATGGGACCNGGAAGACTCAGCAGTGGCCACAGGACTGGAAAAAGTCAGTTTTCATTCCAATCCCAAAGAAAGTCAATGGCAAAGAATGCTCAAACTACCACACAATCGAACTCATCTCACACGCTAGTAAAGTAATGCTCAAAGTTCTCCAAACCAGGCTTCAGCAATACGTGAACCATCAACTTTCAGATGTTTAAGCTTGTTTTAGAAAAGTCAGAGGAACCAGGGATCAAATTGCCAACATCCACTTGATCATTGAAAAAGCAAGAGTGTTCCAGAAAAACATCTATTTCTCCTTTATTGACAATGCCGAAGCCTTTGACTGTGGAAACTGGAAAATTCTGAAAGAGATGGGAGGACCAGACCACCTGACCTGCCTCTTGAGAAACCTATATACAGGTCAGGAAGCAACAGTTAGAACTGGACATGGAACAACAGACTGATTCCAAATAGGAAAAGGAGTACGTCAAGGTTGTATATTGTCACCCTGCTTATTTAACTTATATGCAGAGTACATCATGAGAAACGCTGGGCTGGAGGAAGCACAAGCTGGAATGAAGATTGTCAGGAGGAATATCAATAACTTCNCAACAGACTGATTCCAAATAGGAAAAGGAGTACGTCAAGGTTGTATATTGTCACCCTGCTTATTTAACTTATATGCAGAGTACATCATGAGAAACGCTGGGCTGGAGGAAGCACAAGCTGGAATGAAGATTGTCAGGAGGAATATCAATAACTTCAGATATGTAGATGACACCATTCTTATGACAGAAAGTGAAGAGGAACTAAATACCTTCTTGATGAAAGTGAAAGAGGAGAGTGAAAAAGTTGTCTTAAAGTTCAACATTTAGAAAACTAATATCATGGCATCTGGTCCCATCACTTCATGGCAAACAGATGGGGAAACAGTGGAAACAGTGGCAGACTTCATGTTTTGGGGCTCCAAAATCACTGCAGATGGTGATTGCAGACATGAAATTAAAAGACCCTTACTCCTTGGAAGGAAAGTTATGACCAACCTCATGATCATGAAGTCGCTCAGTCATGTCCAACTCTTTGCAACTCCATGGACTGTAGCCTACCAGACTCCTCCATCTCTTGGATTCTCCTGACAGGAATATTGGAGTGGGTTACCTTTTCCTTCTCCAGCCTAGATAACATATTCAAAAGCAAGATATTACTTTGCCAACAAAGGTCCATCCAGTCAAAGCTATGGTTTTTCCAGTGGTCATGTATGGATGTGAAAGTTGGACTGTGAAGAAAGCTGAGTGCCAAAGAATTGATGCTTTTGAACTGTGGCATTGGAGAAGACTCATGAGAGTCCCTTGGACTGCAAGGAGGTCCAATCCGTCCATTATAAAGATCAGTCCTGGGTGTTCTTTCAAAGGACTGATGCTAAAGCTGAAACTCCAATATTTTGCCCACTTCATGCGAAGAGTTGACTCACTGGGAGACTCTGATGCTGTGAGGGATTGGGGGAAGGAGAAGAAGGGGACGACAGAGGATGACATGGCTGGATGGCATCACTGACTCAATGGACATGAGTTTGGGTGAACTCCAGGAGTTGGTGATGGACAGGGAGCCCTGGCGTGCTGCAATTCATGGGGTCGCATAGAGTCGGACACGACTGAGCGACTGAACTGAACTGAACTGAACTGATACTTACACTGTCTCGTCCCACTTAAACCTCCCTCCCACCTCCTATCCTATCCCACCCCTCTAGGTTGTCACAGAGCATGAGGTCTAGCTCTCTGAGTCATATAGTAGATTCTCACTGGCTATCTGTTTTACATATGGTAAAGTATATGTTTCAATTCTACTCTCAATTTGCCCCACTCTCTTCTTCACCCACTGTGTCCACAAGTCTTATCTCTACATCTCTATCTCTATTGCTGTGCTATGAATAGGTTTATCAGTACACTTTTTCTAGAATCCATATATAGATAAGCATAAATATATGATATTGTTTTTCAAGTTCTCATTTATTTTATTTTGTAAAATAGACTCTAGGTTCATCCATCTCATTAGGACAAATTCAAATGTTTTCTTTTTCTATGGATGAGTAATACTCTTTTGTATATTAATAAAACAATTTCTTTATTCATTCATCTGTCATTGGACACCTAAGTTGCCTCCATGTCTTAGCTATTGTAAACAGTGCTACAGTGAACATTGAGGGTATATGTGTCTTTCTTAATTATGGTTTCCTCATAATGTATGCCCAATAGTGGAATTGTTAGGTCATCAGTTCAGTCAGTCACTCAGTCATGTCCAAATCTTTGTGTCCCCATGGACTGCAGCACACCAGCCTGTACATCACCAACTCCCAGAGCTTACCCAAACTCATATCCATCGAGTTGATGATGCCATCGTACCATCTCATCCTCTGTCCTCCCCTTCTCATCCTGCCTTCAATCTTTCCGAGAATCAGGGTCTTTTCAAATGACTCAGTTCTACGCATCAGGTGGCCAAAGTTTTGGAGCTTCAGATTCAGCATCAGTCCTTCCAATGGATATTCAGGACTGATTTCCATTAGGATGGACTAGTTGCATCTCCTTGCTGTTCAAGTGACTCTCAAGAGTCTTCCCCAACACCACAGTTCAAAAGCATCAATTCTTTAGCTCTCAGCTTTCTTTATAGTCCAACTCACATCCATACATGACCACTGGAAAAACCATAGCTTTGAATATACAGACCTTTGTCAGCAAAGTAATGTCTCTGCTTTTAAATATGCTGTCTAGGTTGGTCATAGCTTTTCTTTCAAGGAGTAAGCGTCTTTTAATTTCATGGCTGCAGTCACCATCTGCAGTGATTTTGGAGCCCCCAAAAATAAAGTCTGTCACTGTTTCCATTGTTTCCCCATCTATTTGCCATGAAGTCATGGAACTTAACACCATGATCTTTGTTTTTTAAATGTTGAGTTTGAAGCCAGCTTTTTCACTCTCCTCTTTCACTTTTATCAAGAGGCTCTTCAGCTCTTCTTCACTTTTTGCCATAGGAATGGTGTCATCTGTGTATTTGAGGTTATTAATATTTCCCCAGCAATCTTGATTCCAGCTTGTGCTTCATCCAGCCCAACATTTCTGTTGATGTATTCTGCATGTAAGTTAAATAAACAAGGTGACAATATACAGCCTTGACCTACTCCTTTCCTGATTTGGAACCAGTTTGTTGTTCCATGTCCAATTATAACTGTTGCTTCTTGACCTGCATACAGATTTCTCAGGAGGCAGGTCAGGTGTTCTGGTATTCCCATCTCTTTCAGAATTTTCCAGAGTTTGTTGTGATCCACGCAGTCAATGGCTTTGGCATAACCAATAAGTTAGAAGTAGATGTTTTTCTGGTATTCTTTTGCTTTTGTGATGATCCAGTAGATGTTGGCTGTTTGATCTCTGGTTCCTCTGCCTCTTCTAAATCCAGCTTGGACATCTGGAAGTTCATCTTCCATGTACTGTTGAAGCCTGGCTTGGAGAATTTTGAGCATTACTTTACTAGCATGTGAGATGAGTAAAACTGTGTGGTATTTTGAACATTCTTTGGCATTGCCTTTCTTTGGTATTGGAATGAAAACTGACCTTTTCCAGTTTTCTGGCCACAGTTGAGTTTTCCAAATTTTCTGGGTTAGATTTAGGGTTATCAGGTCATATAAGTAGCTTTATTCCTAGCTTTTTTTAAAGAAATCTCCATGCTGTTCGCCATAAGGACTGAATCAATTTATATTCCCGCCAACAGTAAAACCAAGCTCCATTTTCTCCATATTCTCTCCAGAATTTATTATTTGTAGATTTTTTTATGATTAACTATTCTGACCAGTTTCAGGTTACATGTCATTGTAGTTTTGATTTGCATTTCTCTAGTGATTATCGATTTTGAGCATTTTTCTTGTGTTTTCTAATCATCTGAATGTCTTCTTTGGAGAAATGTCTGTTTAGCTCTCCAACTCATTTTTTGATTGGGTCGTTTTTCTGATGTTTGCTGCATAAGATGCTTGTATATTTTGGATATTATTCCTTTATCAGTTGCTGCATTTGCAGTTACTTTTCCTACCATTCTGAGGGCTGTCTTTTCACATATTTATGCTTTCCTTCACTATGCAAAATCTTCTAAGTTCAATCATGTCACATTTGTTTATTTTGTTTTTATTTCCATTACTCTAGGAGGTGGATCATAGAGGATCTTGCTATGATTTATGTCAAAAGTGTTCTGCCTATGATTTCCTCTGAGAGTTTTATACTTTCTGGTCTTACATTTAGGTCTTTAGCCTGTTTGAGATTGTCTTTGTGTATAGTGTTAGGAAATGTTCTAATTTCATTGTTTGACATGTAGCTGTACAGTTTTCCCAGCACCACTTACTGAAGAAACTATTTTTTCTCCATTATATATTCTTCCCTCTTTGTCAAAGAGAAGGTGTACATAAGTGTGTGGGCTTATCTCTGGGCTTTCTATCTTGTTCTGTTGGTTTATATTTCTGTTTTTGTGCTAGTACCATACTGTCTTGATGGCTGTAGCTTTGTAGTATAGTCTGAAGTCATGAATGTTGAGGCCCCTAGCTCTATTCTTCTTTCTCAAGATTTCTTTGGCTGTTTGGAGTGTTTTGTGTTTCCATACAAATTGTGAAATTTTTTGTTCTCATTCTATTAAAAAATGCCATTAGTAATTTGATAAGAATTGCATTGATTCTGTAAATTGCTTTGGATAGTATAGTCATTTTCACAATATTGATTCTTCTAATCTAGGAACCTGGACTATCTCTTCTTCTGTTTATGGTGTCTTTCATTAGTGTCTTATAGTTTACTTTTTAAAATTTAAATTTATTTATTTTTATTTGAAGGATAATTGCTTCACAGTATTGTGTTTCTTTCTGCCATACATCAAGATGAATAAATTATAGGTATGTCCCTTCCCTCTTGAACCTCCCTCCCATCCCACTCCTCTAGGTTGACACAGAGAACTGGGTTTGAGCTCCCTACCTCACACAGAGAATTTCCACTGGCTATCTAGTTTTACATATGGTAATGTATATGTTTCAATGCTACTTTTTCAATTTGTCCTACACTCTCCTTCCCTTACTGTGNTAGGTATGTCCCTTCCCTCTTGAACCTCCCTCCCATCCCACTCCTCTAGGTTGACACAGAGAACTGGGTTTGAGCTCCCTACCTCACACAGAGAATTTCCACTGGCTATCTAGTTTTACATATGGTAATGTATATGTTTCAATGCTACTTTTTCAATTTGTCCTACACTCTCCTTCCCTTACTGTGTCCATAAGTCTGTTCTCTATGCCTGCATACTCATTGCTGCCCTTCAGATAGGTTCATCAATACAATTTTTCTAGACGCCATATACATACATTAGTATATGATTTTTTTTCTTCTCTTTCTGATATATCACTCTGTATGAATCTATTGGCTCTAGATTAATCCATCTTATTAGAAGTGAATCCAGTGTGTTCCATTTTATGGCTAAGTAATATTTCATTGTGTACATGTAGCATAGTTTCTTTATCCATTCTTCTTTCATTGGACATCTAGGTTGTTTCCATGTTCTAGCTATTGTAAATAGTGCTGCAATGAACATTGGGATACATGTACCTTTTTCAATTATGGTTTCTTCAGTATATATGCCCAGTAGTGGGATTGTTGAATCATATGGTAGTTTTATTCCTAGTTTTTTTTTTTTTAAGAAACCTCCATACTGTTCCCACAATGGCTTTATCAACTTGCATCCCCAACAACAATTCAAGAAGTTCCCTTTTCTCCACACCCTTTCCAGCATTTATTGTTTATAGATTTTTTGATGATGGCCATTCTGACTGATGTGAAGTGATACCTCTTTGTAGTTTTGATTTGCATTTCTCTAATAATGAGCAATATTGAACATCTTTTCATGCCTTCTTTAGAGAAATATCTGTTTAGGTCTTCTGCTCAGTTTTTGATTGTTTTTGTTGTTGTTGTTGTTGTTGTTGTTTCCTGGCATTGAGCTGAATGAGCTGCTTGTATATTTTGGAGATTAATCTTTTCTTGGTTGTTTCATTTGCTATTATTTTTTGCCCATTCTGAGGGTTGTCTTTTCATCTTGTTTATGGTTTCCTTTGTTGTTCAAAAGGTTTTAAGTTTAGTTATGTCCCATTTGTTTATTTTTGCTTTCATTTCCATTACTCTAGGAGGTGGGTCACTGAGGAACTTGATGTAATTTATTTTAAAGAGTGTTCTGTCTATGATTTCCTCTGAGAGTTTTATAGTTCCTGGTTTTACATTTAGGTCTTTAATCCATTTTGAGTTTATCTTTGCATATAGTGTTGCAATTTGGTACAACTTGATTCTTTTACATGTAGCTGTCCATCACCACTTATTGAAGAGACTACATTTTCTCCATTTTGTATTCTTGCCTCCTTTGTCAGAGATAAGGTGTTCATATGTTCATGGGTTTATCTCTGGGCTTTCTATCTTGTTCCATTGGTCTACATTTCTGCTTTTGTGCCAGCTCCATGCCGTTTTGATGACTATAGCTTTGTTGTATAGTCTTCAGTCAGGAAAGTTGATGCATCCAGCTCCATTTTTAGTTTTTAAGATTGCTTTGGCTATTCATGGCCTATATATTTTCATACAAATTGTGAAATTTTTTGTTCTAGTTCTGTAAAAACATACCATCAATAGTTTGATAGGGATTGCACTGATTCTGTAGATTGCTTTAGGTAATATAGTCATTTTTACAATATTGATTCTTCCAATCCAGGAACATGGTATATCTTTCCATCTGTTTGTGTCATCTTTGATTTCTTTCATCAGTGTCATAGTTTTCTGCATACAGGTCTTTCATAACCTCAGGTAGGTTTATTCCTAGGTATTTTGTTCTTTCTTTGCAATGGTGAATGCGACTGTTTCCTTAATTTCTCTTTCTTATTTTTCATTGTTAGTGTAAAGAATGCTATGGATTTCTGTGTAATAATTTTATATCCTACAACTTTCTTATACTCATTGACTAGATTTAGTAATTTTCTGGTGGCATCTTTGCATGGTGTATCTTTTACCAGCCTTTTACTTCTAGCCTACCTTTATTTTAGGGAGACTTCTCAGGTGGCATTAGTGGTAAAGAACCTGCCTTACCTATGCAAGAGACATAAGAGATGCAGGTTTGATCCTTGGGTCTGGAAGATCCCTTAGAGGAGGATATGACAATTCACTCTGGTATTTTTACCTGCAGAATCCCATGGGCAGAGGAGCTTGGTGAGCTACAGTCCATAGGATCACAAAGAGTCAAATATAACTGAAACAACTTAACACATAACACACATGTCATGTCATCTGCTAGTGGTGACAGTTCTATTTCTTTTTTTGCAATCTACATTCCTTTTAGTTCCTTTGCTTTGATTTCTGTGGCTAGGACTTCCAAAAACATGTTGAATTATAGTGACAAGAATGGGCACCCTTGTTTTCCTCCTGATCTTAGAGGAAATGCTTTCAGTTTTTCACCATTAGGAATAATGTTTGCTGTGGGTTTGTCACATATGGCCTTTATGATGTTGAAATATGTTCCTTCTATGCCTATTTTCTGGAAAGTGTTTTTAATCATAAATGGATATTGAATTTTGCAAAAGCTTTCTCTGTATCTATTGAGATGATCATATGGTTTTTATCTTTCAATTTGTTAATATGGTGTATCAGATTAATTAATTTGCATATACTGAAGAATCCTTGCATCCCTGGGGTAAAGCCCACTTAATCATGATGTATGATATTTTTAATGTGCTGTTGGATTCCTTTGCTAGAATTTTGTTGAAGATTTTTCTGTCTATGTTTATTAGTGATATTGGCCTCTTATTTTCTTTTTTGTAGCATTTTTGTCAAGTTTTGGTATCAGGGTGATAGTGGCCTCATATAATGAGTTCAAGAGTTTTCTTTCCTCTACAATTTTCTGGAAAATTTGAGGAAGATACATGTTAGCTCTTCTCTGAAATTTTGGTAGAATTAGCCTGTGAAGCCATCTGGCCCTGGGCTTTTGTTTGTTAGAAGATTTTTTATTGCCGTTTTGATTTCTGTGCTTGTGATTAGTCTACGTTTTCTATTTCTTCCTTGTTCAGTTTTGGAGGTCATATTTTTATAAGAACTTGTCCGTTTCTTCGAGTTTGTCCATTTTATTGGCATATAGTTGCTCATAGTAGTCTCTTATGATCCTTTGTATTTCTACATTGTCTGTTGTAACTTTCTTTTCATTTCTGATTTTATTGATTTGAGTCTTCTCCCTTTTTTCTTGATGAGTCTGGCTAATGGTCTTCAATTTTGTTTATCATCTCAAAGAACCAGCTTGTAGTTTTATTGATCTTTACTATTGTCTACATTGCTTTTTCATTTATTTTTGCTTTGATCTTTACAGTTTCTTTACTTCTACTAACTTTGGCTTTTTTCTTCTTTTTCAGGTTGCTTTAGGTGTAGGGTTAGGTTATTTATTTGATGTTTCTCTTGTTTCTTGAAGTAGGCTTGTATTGCTATAAACTTCCCTCTTAGCACTGCTTTTCCTTCATCCCATAGGTTTTTGACTTGTGTTTTCATCATCATTTGCTTCCAAGCATTTTTTATTTATTCTTTAATTTATTCAGTGACCTCTCATTTATTCAGAAGTGTATTGTTTAACCTCCTAGTGTTTGTGTTTTTAATAGTTTTTCCTGTAGTTGATGTCTAATCTTACAATGCTGTGGTCAAAAAAGATGACTGAAATGATTTCAACTTTTTAAAATATATTGCAGCTTGATTTATGACCCAAGATGTGATATATCCTGAAGAATTTTCCATGTGTATGTTAGAAAAAGTGAAATCTATTGTTTCTGGAAGAAATGCCCTGTAGATATCAACTAGATCTAACTGGTCCAATGTATCATTTAAAGTTTGTGTTTTCTTATTAATTTTCTGTCTGGATCATCTGTCCATTGGTGTGAGTGGAGTGTTAAAGTCCCCCATTATTATTGTGTTACTGTTGATTTCCCCTTTAATAGTTGCTGATATTTACCTTATGTATTGAGATGCTCCTATGTTTAGTGCATATAAATGTATAATTGTTTTATCTTCCTCTTGGATTAATCCCTTGATCATTATATAGTGTCCTTTCTTGTCTCTTATAGCAATCTTTATTTTAAAGTCTATTTTATCTGATATGAATATTTCTACTCCCACTTTCTTTTGATTTCCATTTGCATGGGTCTCTTGTAGATAGAATATACAAGAGTCTTGCTTTTGTACCCATTCAGCCAATCTATGTCTTTTGGTTGGAGCATTTAGTCCATTTACAAAAGATAATTATTGATATGTATGATCCTATTACCATTTGCTTTGTTGTTTTTGGATTTGCTTTTACAGGTTTTTTTCTTTCTTTTGTGTTTCCTGTCTAGGGAAGTTCCTTTAGCATTTGCTGTAAAAGTGGTTTGGTGGTGCTGTATTATCTTAACTTCTGCTTGGCTGGAAAATTTTTGATTTCTCCTTCACATCTCAATGAGATCCTTGCCAGATGAAGTAATCTTGGTCGTAGGTTTTCCTCCTTTCATCACTTTAAGTATACCCTGCCACTCTCTTCTGGCCTGCGGAATTTCTGTTGAAAGATGAGCTGTTAGCTTTGTGGAAATCCCCTTGTATGTTATTTGTTGATACTTTTAATATTTATTCTTCTTAATTTTCATTGGCTTGATTAATATGTGTCTTGGCATGTTTCTCTTTGGGTTTATTCTTATGGGGCTCTCTAGGCTTCATTGACTTGAGTGGCTATTTATTTTTCCATGTTAGGGAAGTTTTTTACTATAATCTCCTCAAATATTTTCCCATACCCTTTCTTTTACTCTTCTTCTGGGACCCCTATAATTCCAATGTTGGTTCACTTAATGTTGTTCCAGAGTTCTCTGAGACTGTTCTTATTTCTTTTGATCCTTTTTTCTTTATTCTGCTCTGCTTCACTTATTTCCATCACTCTATCTTCCAGCTCATTCACTCTCAGTTATTCTGCTATTGTTTCCCTCTAGTGTATTATTAATCTGTTATTGTGTAGTTCATTGCTTATTTTCTAATCTTTATTTCTTCTAAATTCTTATTAAACATTTCTTCTATCATTTTGATCCATGCCTCAAGTCTATTTATCCATGCCTCCATTTTATTTCCAAAGTTTTAGATCATCTCTACAATCATTACTCTGAATTCTTTTTCACATAGACTGCCTATTTCCTCTTCATGTGTTTTGTCTTGTGTGTTTTTACCATGTTCCTTCAACTGTTGCATGTTTCTCTGTCTTTTCATTTTGTTTAATTTACTGTGCTTGGAGTCACCTTTCTACAGGCTAGAAGGTTTTAGTTGCTATTCATTGTCAAGTCTTGCCCCACTCGGGTGGGTTTGGAACAGTGCCTTATGAAGGTTTCCTCTTGGGGAGCTTGTGTCTGTGTTCTGGTGAATGGAGCTGGATCTTGACTTTCTGAAGGACAGTGCCATGTCCAGTAAAGTGTTCTGGGATGTCAGTGGGCTTGGTATGACTTTGGGTAATCTGTGTGCTAATGGGTAGGATTGAGTTCCTATTTTGCTGAAGGCCTACCATAAAGTGTCTGGCGCTGGAGCTTGCTGGCCTTTGAATGTGTCTTGGTCTTAGTGCTGAGATGGAGGCTTTGGGGAAAGCTCTCATTGATTAATGTTCCATGGATTTGGGAGTTCTCTAGTGATCCAAAGTCCTGGACTTGGATCTCCCACCTCAAGGGTTTGGGCCCAACCCCTTACTGTAGCAGGAAGATTTCACAGGCCACACAGCATAGAAGACAAAACCCCAAGACTAATGGCGAAAGCAACACAAACAGCCCAGAACACTCAAAGAAATTTACACACTCATTCTGAGGAGACTAACTTCCCTTTTTGGAAGTGTAGGGTCTTCTGTCAGTGTTCTGAAGGTATTCTGTAGGAGTTATCACATATGCAGATGGATTTCTAATACATTTGTTGGGAGGAAGTTGATCTCCCTGTCTAACTCCTCCACCACCTTGAAAGTCCTCAGGAATCTAGCTGTAACTTCTTATGTTTATATGTTATTCAGTAGTATCTGTAAAAGATAAGAAAATTCCTGGGCCCTGTTTCTCCTTGCAGATGCCTGCATCTACATATTTGGGGTTAGCATTTTGCACTGCAATCTCAGTTTGCTCATGGATTCAATGAAGATAAGTTTCCATTTTCTAGTTTTTTTCCTTGTTATATAATGGTTGAAGAGAGGCTCTTTTATATTTTACATCTCTGTGATGATAACTTAATATCATGTGAATCTGAGGATAAGATTTGAAGCTCTGTTTGTCTTCCAGCATCCATACCACAGTTTACAAATTCCCCCACGATGGTGATCATGGTGGGTTTACCAGCTCGAGGAAAGACCTACATCTCAACAAAGCTCACACGCTATCTCAACTGGATAGGAACACCAACTAAAGGTATGTCTCTGAAACCCTTTGTTCTACAACCTTCTATAGAATACTGATGGAGTATAGAGTAAGGTAGCTAACCTCAAAAGAGCAAAGCCACTAGTACAGGAATGTCTCAAACCACTATTAACAGTACTAAGACTATTCCTAATATTATTACTGCTGCTGCTGCTACTACTACTACTATGACTGCTACTACTATTTCTACTACTGCTACTACAGCCATCAAAAATATTACAATTTCTTAAGCACAAACCCAGTGCTAAATCTTATGCTAGGGGCTAAGTATAGGAAAATTAATAAGATTAAACATCTGTTTCAGAGAAGGTCTATTTTGTAAGACCTCAAAATCACCCTATCAATAACATATTACTCTAATTATCATTTTATTAATATTACATCAATAATACTATTTTATTAGCATTTATTTATTTATTTAATAATTTATTTATTAAATAATAATATTTATTACCATTTCTTTACAACCTTAAGGTTTCCCTCAGAACGTAGGGATGTATGGAGTCAAGCACGTTGAAATCCCAGCCTGGAGGCCCCCACAAGCTCTTCAATATAGCAGGAAACTTTAGCTCACCTCTCCAGTCCAGAAAGCATCCTGTCTCCAAGCCTCTCCTTAGGTCTGTGCCTTGCTTCTCCCCATCCCCAGCCGGAAGTGATCCTGCCTCCTTCCACCTCCAGAGGGGTCTCCTTCACTGCCTGTCAGCCTCCTCCCACACTCCCTGCTTCCAGCTTTCCTTTCTCCCCATGTAATCTCTTTTCTGCTTTCTATCTCTTATTCAGCAATCATTCTCTTCTATTCTTTTGATTTCTCTATCCCCACCCCATTTCCCCATTCCTATTTGACTCCTCTGTTCTCCCTAGGACCATGCCTCTCTGGGCTTCCACAACAATGCTTTCTACAGCCCCATCTATGCCAACACTAATTATATAGTATGTTGTGTGTCTGGGTCTCTCACCCCAGGAGCTGCTTTGGGGTAAGAGATTAGAGCTTATTCATTTCAATTGCTCAAGCAGGACAAAATTAAGACATTTAGAGGCTCTAAATGCTAAGAGTTAGGGTGCCCCTGCATCATATGTAGTTCAGAATAAAAACAGTAAATATAACAATGTCTACCATTTTTTTAAATTTATCCCCTAATAATTATATTAATGCTTTTAATGCATATCCACTTGACTGAAAACTTTTACTGGGGCTGTCTTTACTGGTACACTAAGCAAGTGCTTAGGCTGTCTCTCTTGTAGAATGGAGCACTGCTCACCAGTGCAGAAAAAGTTCTTCTCAGGCATTCATTTGCTCAGTCACTAATTATTTGTTGAACACAGTTGTGTCAAGGCTCTTGTTGGATGTTGGGCAAAGAAAAACAAGTAAGATAGGACCACTGCCCTCAAAGAATTCACATCTATTCTTAAGCTCTAAAACACCCATGTGGGAGGGACTAGTATTATCATCATCCCACAGTTGACGAAATTAATGCCCAAGAGTTGATGCATCTTGTCTGAAGGCACATGGTCACCATGTGATGGAACACATCACATGTATGTAACATCAACCAAGGTGATGGAACACAAGGTGATGGAACCAAGATATGAACCCACATCTGGTTGATTCCAAAGCCTAACACTCTGTGTCTGACACTGACACTCACTGTCTGATACTTGGCACTACTGATAGAAAGAGGAGAGAACCCACATTGGCCCTGTACTCCCCTCCATGTTCTTCCTCTCATTTCTCTTGACCATCCCAACACCCTATCTATCTGCCCCTTTCTCTCCCTCTCTCCAGTCTTCTCCTCTTCTTCTCCCATTTCTTCTTTCCTTTCATTTACTTCGTTTTTCTCATTCACTGGTGAGTTTCCTACTGGTCCTCCATGTGCCAAAACCTATACTATGCACTGGACATGCAAAACTAGATGAGATTCACACCCCATCCTTGAAGATTTCTCCATTTGACTGGGGTGCATAAGAATACAACATGTCACTGAAGAATCCCAGAGCAGGGTACTGAGGGTCTCACAGAGGAAATCACCACCTGGAAGGCAGTGAAATCTTCCATATATGGTATATTTGAACTGGGTGGGTCCTGTGGGAAGAATAGGACATTGGCAGAAGAGAAGGGGAGAAGGAATAGTTCTTGTAGGACTGCAGGCTCTGAAGAGCCTCTGCTGAGTGTAGGGGCACATGTGATGGTGGCAGATGGATCTCTGCTCCTATGCACCTGCTTCCCATCTGCTCCACTCACACAGAGACCCTCAGAGTCATGTTTCAAACACATATCTGCCCATATCTGTAGCTATCAAGGGTTCCCTTGACTGGCAGGTTTAAATCCAAGCTCCTTAGCCTATCATTTGTTCAAGGCCTTCCATGATTGGCCTCTGCCAAGCTCACATGCCTCAGTCACAATTGGATGACTCATGTTCTGCATTCTGCCAATGCCACACCCTTGCTTAAACTGTTCCTCTATCTGGAATGTCTTTGTTCCCCTCTCCTACACACCATGCTTGCCTATAAAAGGTCTGCCTTCCTATAAAGACTGGTACAAATGCTGCTTTCTCCAAAATAACCTTCTGAGACTACTCTAAGTTTAGTTAGTCTTTCCTTCCCCCTTACTCTTTTGCATGACTCTATCATAGCACTTAATAAACTGGGTGAGAGCTCTCTGTTTACTGGTTTATTCTATGTCTTGCCTTCTGGATGGTGAGCTTCTTGTGGATCCATCATGCAGATCCGATTCATCTCTGAGACACCAGAACTCATGCCCTGATTTACAAAGTAGACATGAGAAAGTATTTTTTGGATGAATAAATGAAATAGTACATTACCTCTTTGCCTATTATCCCCTTGTTCCCCCTTTCCCTCTTTCCTCTCTGGTTTTTCACCATTACAAATGAGAAAGTGTGGCCTAAAAAGTCCAACAAATCTAGATTCTCTATACTGATGCATAAAGTATGATAGCATTGGACTAGATATCAGGAGGCCAAGTCTAGTTATGCCCCCAGCTTGCTCAATGTTTGAACCTTGGTTTACTCCTGGGATCCCAGTTTCTTTATCTTTCCAATGGAGTGGGACATTAAAAGTTTTGTAGTTTATGATAAAGTGGAATAGTGGAAAGATCACCAGCTTTGGAACCAAACAGACCTTTGTTTGAATCCCAGCTCTCCACTTACAATGATAGTTACCTCCTTTCTCTGAAATTTCATTTTCTCATAAAATGGGAATGGCGATTCCTATTTTTTAAGGTGGTTGTGAGGAATAAGTGAGCTGGACGCCATAATCTGAGGCTTTGTATACATATTATATAATTAGAAACTTTACCTTCTTTTACCTCTGAGATCCTTCCCAGAAAGGACTTTTTCTTTTTTTTTTTTTGCCACTGAGATCTTCCCAACCACTTCACCAGGGCTTCCTGCTTTTAGTGTTTAATTTAGGTCAATATCGACGAGATGCAGTGAGCTACAAGAACTACGAATTCTTTCTTCCCGACAACATGGAGGCCCTACTTATCAGGAAGTGAGTACCTAACATTTTAAAGACCTTTGCTGCCCCCTGGCTGAGGAGGCCTCTATTCAGATGAGAGTGGAGCACAGCAAACCAATTTGGGTTAGTAAGGAGACTAGTTAAGATAACCCTTACACTATCTTAACTAAAACCTATTTCTAGTCATATCCACCCCCTGCTTAAGAACTTTTAACAGTATCTTACTTCTGACAGGAAAGAATGGAAATTTAGCCTAGCATTTTTTTTTTGTCTTTTTATTTTTTTATTTTTTGCATTTGTACACTTTTATTTTTTTAATTTTTTTTAAATTTAATAAATAAAATAATAAACCGAATATAGACTGATGATTCATTTCCCACACAATAGCACACATGTTTCAGTGCCATTCTCCCAAATCTTCCCCCCCTCTCCCTCTCCCTCAAAGTCCAAAAGTCCATTCCATGCATCTGTGTCTCTTTTGCTGTCTCGTATACAGGGTTATCATCACCATGTTTCNTTCAGCTGTGAAGCCGTCTGGACTGGGCTTTTGTTTGCTGGAAGATTTCTGATTACAGTTTCAATTTCCGTGCTTGTGATGGGTTTAAAAAATTTTAGCATTTAAAATAAGTGTCTCGGTAATTTTGCCCACTCTGATCTCATCCATTCAACTTCGAGGTGTTTGTCCTCTACAAGACTCTGAGCACTTTCAGAACAGAGCCTGAGTCTCATTTATTGATCTACATCCTCATAATGGAACCCAACAAAGAGTAATCACTAAACAGATTTTTGTCAAAAGTGTAAATACATTTCCATCATGTTACCTGTATTTGCCCTGTTATATGTTCCAGGAATGCCTTCTACTTTACAGACTATGTATCCAGGCTCTTCTTGGGTTCAAGACCCAATTCAGTTTAAGCACTATTAGTTCAAGGTTTGGAGCCCTTGATAGTATGGCTTGGTCATTAGTCTACTTTTCCTGGGTATGTTATTCCCCTAAGATGTCTACATAGAGCCACTTTCAACTATGTGACTTCTCTATGCTTGTTATAGTTCTTAGAACATAGAACATCCTTTGTAGATATTCAACAGATGAATAATTTAATGTATGACATTTGAGATATAGTGCAAAAGATAATGCAGAATAGAGAGGAACCCATCTTTGGTATAGTAGCTGTCTCTGTTTCTTTCTTCATCTTTTTCAGGCAGTGTGCCCTAGCAGCCCTGAAAGATGTTCATAGCTATCTCAGCCATGAGGAAGGTCGTGTTGCAGTAAGGAAATTTGCATTTTCTCTTGGGTTTCTGTTGGGATGGAGAAGAGCTAATATATACTGAGTGTTTATTATGTTCTATACATTATTCTAAGCACTTTGCATGTATTAATTTAATTCCACCCTCCCCCACAAGATAAGTATTTTTTTACTATAGTCCATTTTATACCGCAGAAAAATGTAGTGCAGAAAGACCAAATAGTTAAATATTTTCCCAAAGGGTAGGCCAGAACTGGAGTACAGGTTGTATAGCTCCAGAATCTATACTCCTAATCAATAGAGTCTACCACTCTATCCCCAAGAATTCAACAGGACTACACTAGAATTTGATTGCAATACAAACATTTTTAAGTTCTAGAGATTTACCTAAACACCTAGTCAATTTAATCTCGTAAACCTCTGACATAAGATTTGGAAATTCTAAAAGGGCTTCAAAGAACTCCAAGGTGATAGGGAGGGAAGAAGCTTCATCTAGGAGCTGAGAAAATCATTTTCAACTCTGCATTGTCAGTGGCCTTGGGTAAAAGAAACCCTTCTTATAAGTCTCAGCTATTTTACCTGTAAAATGGGCCTAACAGAATTCCACAATTTTCCTCTGGCCTTTTTGTGCCTACAGAATCTGCTACATTTCTGGGAAGACAGCAAGGGCTCAATGAGTGCTTGAGAAATTGATATAAGTCATTTCAAATCCTTCAAAACCCTGGCCAAGTTTTATCTCCTCCTTGAAACCATTTGCTTAGCATAGGGATGGTCAAAGAGTAGGCATTCTATCAGAACTAGATTTAAAGCAAACCAATCTCATCGTGTGCCTCTAGGTTTTTGATGCCACCAACACTACCAGAGAACGACGGTCACTGATTCTGCAGTTTGCTAAAGAACATGGTTACAAGGTAGAGTAACTCTTCAACTCTTATCTAGAGCTTACTCATCTATGAGCAAACCTCCAAGAAAGCCAAACCAGGGGACAGAGATGCCAAATCAGCTACCCTAGGCTCAGCATTTTAATTGAGTTATACGGCTTTTCAGATCACAGTTAGAAACAGGAAAACAGGACAGAACATGAAAGAAGGGATGCCACATAAGGCAATGGAAGATAATTATTGAGAAGCTGACACTGATGGATGGGTATGAGGAAGGAGGAGATAGAATCACTACAATTTAGGGCCAATCTGCCTCATAAAATTCAGAATCCTAAAAGCACTACTGTATGAAATTACATTGTCAGAAATGGTTCTAAGGGGGTGGTCCTAAGATGGCAGAGGAATAGGACATCCCTGGATGTCCTATAGGAATAGGACATCCCTGGATGTCCTATAGGAATAGGACATAGGAATAGGACCACTTTCTCCCCCACAAATTCATCAAAAGAATATTTGAACACTGAGTAAATTCCACAAAACAACTGAATGCCAGCAGAGGACATCAGGCACCCAGAAAAGCAGCCCATTGTCTTTGAAAGGAGGTAGGAAAAAATATAAAAGACAAAAAGAGAGACAAAAGAGGTAGGGCTGGAGCTCTGTCCTGGAAAGGGAGTCAAAAAAGAGAGACGTTTCCAAACACCAGGAAACACTCTCACTGTGGAGTCTAGGCCAAGCCTTGGAACCACAGAGGGCAACATAATCAGGAAGAAAAATAAATAAATATTAAAACCCACAGATTCTGTGCCCAACAGTAACTCCCCCAGTGGAGAAGCAGCACAGATGCCTGCCTCCACCACAAGCAAGCAAGGGCTAGGCAGGGAGATGTGGGCTGCATTGCTTAGAGTAAGGACCGGGCCTGAATGCCCTAAGGGCAATCTGAGAGAACTAGCTTGGGCTAGCAAACCAGACCATGGGATAACTACCACGCAAAAAGCCCTAACCTAAGACACCGTCAGGCCCACTCACAGAACAAAGGACTGAGCAGAGCTAGCCAGCTGCAGGCAGGCCCATCCCCCTCTGGTGACAGGCAGGCAAGGGCAGCCAGAGCCAGAAGGGGACAATCGCGGCCCCAGAGGGGCATCATCTATCAAACTACAAGCAGGCTTCATTGCTGACCAAGACTTCTTGGGATTCTGGACGGTCAACATCCGCCTGAGGTGTGCTGATTGTAAACCCAGAAAACTGAGTAGCAGGGATGAGGGAGGCAATAAGTTGCAGTGACCGCTCTCTCCAAACACTGATCACCTGAGCTGCTCCGACCTAGGAAGGGCACAAAATGCAGTCCCAACCGAGCTGCGCCTCTGAGGAATAGACAAGTACCTTAACCTGAGCGGCTTAGACCTGGGAAGGGCATACAATCCAGGGCCAGCCTCAGACCGTTCCTGGCAGAGCAACCTAGAGTCTAAGCAGGGTAGACAGGGAAAGCACACACACCATGAGCGGGGGCAAACCCAGTGTGGCTGAGACTCTGCAAGCACATACCAGTGTTATTTGTTTGCAGCATCCCTCCCTCCCCACAGCACGACTGAACAAGTGAGCCTAAAAGAATGTCCACCACCGCCCCCTTGTGCCAGGGTGGAAATTAGATACTGAAGAGACCAGCGAACAGAAGTTAAAACAGAGGGAACCTCCTGTGAAGTGACAGGTGCAATAGATTAAAACCCTGTAGTTAGTACTGACTACATAGGAAGGGGCCTATAGATCTTGAAAAATATAAGCCAGATCAAGGAACTATCTGAAAATGAACTGACCCCATACTGCCCACAACAACACCAGAGAAAGTCCTAGATATATTTTTACTATTTTTACTATCATTCTTTAATTTAATTTTTAAAATTTTTTAAGTCATCTATTGCTCCTTTAATTTTCATTTTTATAACCTATTACTTTTCAAAAAAAAGAGACCCTGTTTTTTTTAAAGCAAACTTCATATATATATATTATAATTTTTGTGACTTTTTTTCATTAATATTGTATTTTTGAAAATCCAACTTCTACTCTAGACTTTTAATCTTTGCTTTTCGGTATTTGTTACCAATTTTGTACCTTTAAGAACCCAATTTTCAGTACCCATTTCTACTTGGGAGCGAGATTACTGGCTTGACTGCTCTCTCCCCCTTTGGACTCTCCTTTTTCTCCACTAGGTTGCCTCTATCTCCTCCCTCCCCCTTCTCTTCTCTACCCAACTCTGTGAATCTCTTTGTGTGTTCCACACAGTTGAGAACACTTAGGGAACTGATTACTGGCTGGATCTGTCTCTCACCTTTTGATTCTCCCTTTTATCCTCCTGGCGACTTGTCTCCTTCCTCCCTCTTCTCTTCTCTGTATAACTCCGTGAACATTTCTGAGGGATCCAGACTGTGGAGCACTCATAAGGAAGTGATTACTGGCTAGCTTTCTCTCTCCTCTTTTGATTCCACCTCATCTTCTCCTGGTCACCTCTATCTCCCTCCTCCCTCTTCTCTTCTCCATGTAACTCTGTGAACCTCTCTGAGTGTCCCTCACTGTGGAGAAAATTTTCATCTTTAACCTAGATGTTTTATCAATGGTGCTATATAGATGGAAAAGTCTTGAGGCTACTGTAAAAATAAGATTGAAAATCAGAAGCAGGAGGTTTAAGTCCAAATCCCGAGAACACCAGAGAACTCCTGACTCCAGGGAACATTAATCGACAGGAACTCATCAAATGCCTCCATACCTACACTGAAACCAAGCACCACCCAAGGGCCAACAAGTTCTAGAGCAAGACATACCATTCAAATTCTCCAGCAACACATGAACACAGCCCTGAGCTTCAATATACAGGCTGTACAAAGTCACTCCAAACCCACTGACATCTCATAATCATTACTGGACACTTCATTGCACTCCAGAGAGAAGAAATCCAGCACCACCCACCAGAACACCGACACAAGCTTCCCTAACCAGGAAACCTTGACAAGCCACCCATACAACCCTACCCACAGTGAGGAAACTCCACAATAAAGAGCACTCCACAAACTGCCATAATACAGAAAGGCCACCCCAAACACAGCAATTAAAAAAAGATGAAGAGACAGAGGAAGGTAAAGGAACAGGATAAATACCCCCAAACTAAACAAAAGAGGATGAGATAGGGATTCTACCTGATAAAGAATTCCAAATAATGATAGTGAAAATGATCGAAAATCTTGAAATCAAAATGGAATCACAGATAAATAGTCTGGAGACAAGGATTGAGAAGATGAAAGAAAGGTTTAACAAGGACCTAGAAGAAATAAGAAAGAGTCAATATATAATGAATAATGCAATAAACGAGATGAAAAACACTCTTGAGGGAACAAATAGTAAAATAAGATACTAGAATAAATAGTAGAATAAGGCAGAAGATAGGATTAGTGAGGTAGAAGATAAAATGGTAGAAATAAATGAATCAGAGAGGAAAAAATAAAAACTAATTAAAAGAAGTGAGGACAATCTCAGAGACCTCTGGGACAATGTTAAACACCCCAAAATTCAAATCATAAGAGTCCCAGAAGAAGAAGACAAAAAGAAAGTCCATGAGAAAATCCTTGAGGAGATAATAGTTGAAAACTTCCCTAATATGGGGAGGGAAATAATCACCAAGTCCAAGAAACCCAGAGAGTCTCAAATAAACCCAAAGCAAAACACCTCGAGACACATATTAATCAAATTAACAAAGATCAAACACAGAGAACAAATAGTAAAAGCAGCAAGGGAAACACAACAAATAACACACAAAGGGATTCCCATAAGAATAACAGCTGGTCTTTCAATAGAAACTCTTCAGGCCGGGAGGGAAAGGCAGGACATGCTTAAAGTGATGAAAGAAAATAACCTACAGCCCAGATTCCTGTACCCAGCAAGGATCTCATTCAAATATGAAGGAGAAATCAAAAGCTTTACAGACAAGCAAAAGCTGAGAGAATCCACACCACCAAACCAGCTGTCCAACAAATGCTAAAGAATATTCTCTAGACAGGAAACACAACAAGGGTGTATAAACTCAAATGCAAAATAATAAAGTAAATGGCAACAGGATCATACTTGTCAATAATTACCTTAAATGTAAGTGGGTTGAATGCCCCAACCAAAAGACAAAGACTGGCTGAATGGATACAAAAACAAGACCCCTATATATGTTGTCTACAAGAGACCCACCTCAAAACAAGGGACACATACAGACTGAAAGTGACGAGTTGGAAAAAGATATTCCATGCAAATAGAGACCAAATGAAAGCAAGTGTAGCAATACTCATATCAGATAAAACAGACTTAAAAACAACTAAACAGAAAATTAACAAGGAAACACAAATTTTAAATGATACAATAGACCAGTTGGACCTAATTGATATCTATAGGACATTTCACCCCAAAACAATGAATTTCATTTTTTTCTCAAGCACACATGGAACTTTCTCCAGGATAGATCACGTCCTAGGCCATAAATCTAGCCTTGATAAATTTAAAAAAAAAATGAAAGCATTCCAAGCATCTTTTCTGACCACAGTGCAGTAAGATTAGATCTCAATTACAGGAGAAAAACTATTAAAAATTCCAACATATAGAGGCTGAACAACATGCTTCTTAATAAGCAACAAATCACAGAATAAATCAAAATATGCATAGAAACGAATAAAAATGAAAATACAGCAACCCAAAACCTGTGGGACACTGTAAAAGAAGTGCTAAGGGGAAAGTTCATAGCAATACAGGCATACCTCTTGAAACAAGAAAAAAATCCAATAAATAACCTAACTCTACATCAAAAGCAACTAGAAAAGGAAAACTGAAGAACTCCAGGGTTAGTACAAGGAAAGAAATTTTAAAAATTAAGGCAGAAATAAATGCAAAAGAAAGAAAAGAGACCATAGCAAAAATCAACAAAGCCAAAAGCTGATTCTTTGAGAGGGTAAATAAAATTGACAAACCACTAGCCAGACTCATCCAGAAACAAAGGGAGAAATATCAAATCAATAAAATTAGAAATGAAAATGGAGAGACAACAGACAACACAGAAATACAAAGGATCATAAGAGACTATTATCAGCAATTATATGCCAATAAAATGGACAGCATGGAAGAAATGGACAAATTCTTAGAAAAGTACAACTTTCCAAAGCTCTACCAGGAAGAAATAGAAAATCCTAACAGACCCATCACAAGCAAGGAAATCGAAACTGTAATCAGAAATCTTCCAGCAAAAAGAAAGCCCAGGTCCAGAGGGCTTCACAGCTGAATTCTACCAAAAATTTAGAGAAGAGCTAACACCGATCCTACTCAAACTCTTCCAGAAAATTGTAGANTCTATAGATTCAATGCAATCCCTATCAAGCTACCAACGGTATTTTTCACACAGCTAGAACAAATAATTTAACAATTTGTATGGAAATATAAAAAACCTTGAATAGCCAAAGTACTCTTGAGAAAGAAGAACGGAACTGGAGGAATCAACTTGCCTGAATTCACGCTCTACTACAAAGTCAGAGTCATCAAGACAGTATGGTACTGGCACAAAGACAGAAATATTGATCAAGGGAACAAAATAGAAAGCCCAGAGAAAAATCTACGAAGCTATGGACACCTTATNATGGAAATATAAAAAACCTTGAATAGCCAAAGTACTCTTGAGAAAGAAGAACGGAACTGGAGGAATCAACTTGCCTGAATTCACGCTCTACTACAAAGTCAGAGTCATCAAGACAGTATGGTACTGGCACAAAGACAGAAATATTGATCAAGGGAACAAAATAGAAAGCCCAGAGAAAAATCTACGAAGCTATGGACACCTTATCTCTGACACAGGAGGCAAGAATATACAATGCAGAAAAGATAACCTCTTTAACAAGTGATGCTAGGAAAACTGGTCAACCACTTGTAAAAGAGTAAAACTAGAACACTTTCTAACATCATACAAAAAATAAATTCAAAATGGATTAAAACCTAAACGTAAGACTGGAAACTATAAAACTCCTAGAGGAGAACATAGGCAAAACACTCTCCAACATAAATCACAGCAGGATCCTCTATGACCCACCTCCCAGAATATTGGAAACAAAAGCAAAATTAAACAAATGGGACCTAATTAAAATTAAAAGCTTCTGCACAAAAATGGAAACTATAAGCAAGGTGAAAAGATAGCCTTCAGAATGGGAGAAAATGATAGCAAATGAAGCAACTGACAAAAAAATTAATCTCAAAAATATACAAGCAACCCCTGCAGCTCAATTCCAGAAAAATAAACCACCCAATTAAAAAATGTGCCAAAGAACTAAACAGACATTTCTCCAAAGAAGACATACAGATGGCTAACAGACACATAAAAAGATGCTAAACATCACTCATTCTCAAAGAAATGCGAATCAAAACCACAATGATGTACCATTTCACACCAGTCAGAATGGCTGCTACCCAAAAGTCTACAAGCAATAAATGCTGGAGAGGGTGTGGAGAAAAGGGAACTCTCTTTCACTGTTGTTGGCAATGCAAACTAGTACAGCCACTATGTAGAACAGCGTGGAGATTCCTTAAAAAACTGGAAATAGAGTTGCCATATGATCCAGCAATCCCACTGCTTGGCATACACACCAAGGAAACCAAAATTGAAAGAGACACATGTACCCCAATGTTCATCACAGCACTGTTTATAATAGCTAGGAAATGGAAGCAACCTAGTTGTCCATCAGCAGATGAGTGGATAAGAAAGCAGTGGTACATATACACAATGGAGTATTACTCAGCCATTAAAAAGAATACATTTGAATCAGTTCTAATGAAGTGGATGAAACTGGAGCCTATTATACAGAGTGAAGTAAGCCAGAAAGAAAAACACCAACACAATATACTAATGCATATATATGGAATTCATAAAGATGGTAATGATAACCCTGTATGAGAGACAGAAAAAGAGACACAGATGTGTAGAACAATCTTTTGGACTCTGTGGGAGAGGGTGAGGGTGGGATGATTGGGGAGAATGGCATTGAAACATGTATAATATCATATGTGAAATGAATCGCCAGTCCAGTGTCAATGCATGATACAGGATACTCGGGGCTGGTGCAAATGGTGCAAATGGGGAGGGAGGTGGGAGGGGGGTTCAGGATGGGGAACACGTGTACACCCGTGGCAGATCATGATGATGTATGGCAAAACCAATACAATATTGTAAAGTAATTAGCCTCCAATTAAAATAAATATATCTGTATTTTTTAAAAAAAATAAATGCCTCTAAAGATGATTCAGAGTCATTGAGAAGAGGTCAAGTTATGTTTAGCTCATATCAAACATAATTCCTTGCTGAAATCTCTCTTTTGTTTCTCTTATAGGTCTTTTTCATTGAGTCCATTTGTAATGACCCTGACGTCATTGCAGAAAACATCAGGGTAAGGAGTACCAGTCACCTTTTCTTTTCTTCTTATTTTGTCTCAGGTTTGGATCATGCCTAGAAATATCTCTGTAGTTAAAGGAGGTATTTTTCCATTAGCTTCTCCTCCCACTTCCTATAGGAAGCATTCCTTCACCACCCTGTCATACAATGATTCTGTGAAATTCTTCTTAGTACTGGAGAGAGGAAACTAACTTTCCAAGGGAAGCAGTAAGTTGCCAAGAGTTCATACAGCTGGGAAGAGACAGAACTGGTGCTGAACCTCAGGTCTGTCTATCTGTCTTGAAAGCTCTTTTTTCTGCCCTACAGTTTGTATGAAATTTATCACTGCTCTTAGATTCCAGGTATGTGCTCTAGATTTAGAACACCCACCACATTTTATTGTTTCCTATTTCATCAAATTACTATATCTTGGGGACAGAGAAGGCCTTAAAGATCACCTCCTTCAATGTTTCATCAGAAACTTGAAATCTTAGCTAAATGTTTGTCTAGATTTTCTTTTTGTACCTCCAGTTGAGGCTCACTGCCTTCATTAAATGCAGTCAAACCAAGCTGAAATCTGACTCCCTGTAATCTCCACTCATTGGTCCTATTTTTGCCTCTTGAGGCATAGAATATGTCCAAATCCTCTCTTTCCTTTTCATCCATTCACCTCTCCATCCGTTTGTTGATTAAACATAAATTGAATACTTATACCTGGACTGAACCATTTGGGGTATTAGAGACAGAAATAGCTAAAGGAGAGTCCAGCCTTGAACTCACAGTCTAGTGAGGGAGACTGACAACATAAGAGATATAACTCTGTGAGATCAGTCCTGAGATAAATGAACAAAGGAGGCTGTGGAAGGCTGTTGAGGAACTAACCTTGCATAAGAAGGCTTCTTCTTCAAGATAACAGCTGACCTGCATCTTGAAGAATGAATAGGCATTTGGCAGGTAAAGAATAGAAAATAAGGGAATGGCATATACTAAGTATGGTGTCTTGGGGGAACTAGAAATAGCTTAGATTGGCTAAAGCAAAGTGTGTGGAGGACTAGAAAAGCAATGGGAGATGAGGATGAAGAAATCATTCAGGGCACAATCATAACAAGCCATGTGTCACCTGCTAAAATATTTCATACATGCCTGCTAAATTTCTTTAGTCATGTTCAGTTTTTTGCAACCCTATAGACTGTAGCTCACCAGTCTCTTGTGTCTATGGGGAATCTCCAGGCAAGAATACTGGGGTGGGTTGCCATGTCCTTCTACAAGTTATCTTCCTGATCCAGGGATCGAACCTGTGCCTCTTATGTCTCCTGCATGGGCAGGTGGGTTTTTACCACTAGTGCCACCTGCAAACCCAAAATATTTCATACTTTATCCTAAAAGATATGAGGAAATAGCGAAGGGTTTCAAGTAGAGGAATTCCATATTCAAGTGTGCACATTAGAACTATCCTTCTTGCTACTAGTAAGGGAAAGTAAACTGTAAACAGAGTAACTTGTCACAAAGCTAGAGTGAGCATCCAAGGAAGAGAGAATAGAGGTCATTTGGGGAGATATTTAGAAGATATAGTGAGGTATATAGAAGGTATATACCTTCTAAGAGGTGGGGGTGATAGAAAGAGACACATCTAGTATGACTCTCAGATTCATTTAAGGCTCAGAAGTGAAAGGCAAATGAGAAAAGGAAAGATATATCCAATTGTATGCAGAGTTCCAAAGAAGAGCAAGAAGAGATAAGAAAGCCTACCTCAGTGATCAATGCAAAGAAATAGAGGAAAACAACCGAATGGGAAAGACTAGAGATCTTTTCAAGAAATTATGGATACCAAGGGAACATTTCATGCAAAGATGGGCTTGATAAAGGACAGAAATGGTATGGACCTAACAGAAGCAGAAAATATTAAGAAGAGGTGGCAAGAATACACAGAAGAACTATACAAAAAAGATCTTTCTGACCCAGATAACCACGATGGTGTGACCACTCACCTAGAGCCAGACATCCTGGAATGTGAAGTCAAGTGGGCCTTAGGAAGCATCACTATGAACAAAGCTCGTGGAGTTGATGGAATCAGGAAAGGAGTAGGTCAAGGCTGTATATTGTCACCCTGCTTATTTAACTTCTATGCAGAGTACATCATGAGAAATGCTGAGCTGGATGAAGCACAAACTGGAATCAAGATTGCTGAGAGAAATATCAATAACCCCAGATACGCAGATGACACCATGCTTATGACAGAAAGCAAAGAAGAACTAAAGAGCCTCTTGATGAAAGTGAGAGGAAAGTGAAAAACTTGGGTTAAAACTCAACACTCAGAAAACTAAGATGTTACCATCCACTCCTATCACTTCATGGCAAATAGATGGGGAAACAATGGAAACAGTGACAGACTTTATTTTCTTGGGCTCCAAAATCACTGCAGATGGTAACTGCAGCCATGACATTAAAAGACACTTGCTCCTTGAAAGAAAAACTATGCCCAACCTAGAGAACATATTAAAAAGTTAGAGACATTACTTCACTGACAAAGGTCCATCTAGTCAAAGCTATGGTTTTTCCAGTAGTCATGTATGAATGTGAGAGTTGGACTATAAAGAATGCTGAGCACCAAAGAATTTATGCTTTTGAACTATGGTGTTGTAGAAGACACTTGAGAATCCCTTGGACAGCAAGGATATCCAACCAGTCCATCCTAGAGGAAATCAGTCCTGAAAATTCATTGGAAGGACTGATGCTGAAGCTGAAACTTCAGTACTTATGCAAAGAACTGAATCATTTGAAAAGACCCTGATGCTGGAAAAGATTGAAGGCAGGAGGAGAAGGGAATGACAGAGGATCAGATGGCTGGATGGCATCACTGACTCAGTGGACATGAATTTGAGTAAACTCCTGAAGTTGGTGATGTACAGGGAGGCCTGGTGTACTGCAATCCATGGGGTTGCAGTCAGACATGACTGAGTGACTGAACTGAACTGAACTGACTTAAGTAGATGATAATGCCATTCACTGAGTTGTAGAATATGGGTAAACAAGTTAGATCCTAAGGGATTAGAAGATGCCAGCTCTTCAGAAATATAAAGCCAACATATGCTAAGTTATCCCAGTAAACACTTGATACATGTAAGCCATTATGACCCCTGGTCAAGATCTCCTGTTCCTCCTCTTCAACCATTTCTCACATCACAATTTCCAGTCCACTTATAAATCATTATCTTAAACTGTGTACTCTAGAACTGAATATAATATAACATACCTTGTTTGAGCACACAGATAAGGAATGAGGGATTATACTGTTCAGATTCTCTTCAACTGTCTGATTTTGTAAACTTGAGCAAGGCCCCTCTCTAAGTCTCAATCTCCTCATCTTTATGATGAGGGATATTATACTCAGTTAACTCTAAGAGCTCTTCCCAAGGGCACTGTCAGAATCTCTGTCTCCCATGGTTCTTTCTCCCTTCTTCCAGCAAGTGAAACTTGGAAGTCCTGATTATATAGACTGTGATCGTGAAAAGGTTCTGGAAGATTTTCTAAAGAGAATAGAGTGCTATGAGGTCAACTACCAACCCTTGGATGATGAACTGGATAGGTAAGAACCCAGTACCACAAAGTATAGGTCTGGATTCTTAGCCTGGTTTTGATGTCTTATAGGATCTGAAGAAATGCCTTCCCTCTCTGGGCCTCAAGTTTATTTGTAACATCAGGGAGCTACACTTGATCTGTCTTCAAGGGCCCTCCCAGCTCTAATTATCCATGACATGGTGATTCTTTGATGTGTAAGGTATTTACAAAGGGATTGAAGCAATGTTTTACTGAACAATATGGACATATTAGGACCCTGGTCTCTGGGGTAAAATGCCTCTCCCCTATGGTTGTTACTATTGTGTTCTCAAAAGTATTCTTCACATATGGATGACACTTCAGTTTCCAAAAGTGTTCACCTTTTTTTGTTTGTTTGTTTCATTGAATGCCCTTGGCACTCCAGTTAAGGAGGCTAAAATAGGTCTTATGATCACAAATTTTTAAGAAGAGGAAATTGCATCTTAGAGAGCTTGAGCTTGCTCAGTCTTCTACCACATAAAGCTAGGATTTTAATCACACATTCTGTCTCTTAATCATGTCTTTTTCACAATGCACATGTACCTTTTTCAGTCACTATGTATTTGACTTCTTTGGACTGTGGTGTATATAGGTGGTGTAAATAAGGGCAAGAAAAGTAGGTTGTATCCTCAGGTAGCTTCCATAGTGTTTTGATATATGAGAAGATACATGAAAAATATGAAACTTTCATTCATAATACCAACTAAAGATTGGAGAGGTGTTAGCTGGAAGTACTGGGAAAATGTTAGCTTTAGACATAAGATGTTCCCAGAAGCTCACTTTCTCTCAAAATAGATTGTGATGAGAAGAGACCCTGGTCACTCAGACCCTCTAGGCCTCAAATAAAAAGTATAAGGAGGCTGCTAATGGTCATCACCACTCTAAGAAGTTTAAAGAACATCCTTCCAGCTTTGTCCAACCAAAATCCCCAAGGTGAACATTGTTACTGCTTCACTTCTTAGATGGGAAAACAGACATAGAGCAGGGCAAGGGCTTAC
The DNA here is from genome assembly GCA_006410615.1 of Neotragus moschatus. Lineage (NCBI taxonomy): Eukaryota > Metazoa > Chordata > Mammalia > Artiodactyla > Bovidae > Neotragus > Neotragus moschatus. Next base: position 281,317 of record SJYA01003268.1, read on the forward strand.
CTGAGGCCACACAATGATTCAGTAGCAGAATATATACTCAAATTCTTATCTTCAAACTTCCATCATGGTTATCCCCTCCCACATACCTATATCATAAAAAGTGTCACATGATACTCAGTGCAAGGGGCGTGACCTTATGTATGATTGTGAATATTGTTCACTGTGTCAGGTCAAAGATACAATTGTTTTTCTCATCAAGGCATCTGCGCTGGAGTCAGGGAAACTTTCAAATTTCCACAAAGGCACTATATGAGAAGTTTGAAGGAGGAGCGCTAAAGTTAAAGAACAGCATTGAGAAAGCTCTAGCCTTTGACCTACACTTCTACAGGTGCTCAGTGTTTCATGAATCAGTTCAGGTCTGAAGATAACTGATTCTGAAAGTTGGCTTTATCTAATCATTTTTCCATCAACAGACATTTACAATCCATGCATCAAGGCCCAAACCTAGTTGTGCACTAAGAATCCAAAGAGGGATAGGCTATCTGCTCTGATAGAATGACCACTTGGTTGAAGAAGCCAATGAATATGCAGCTGGCCAGAATTTGGGGATGGTAACGCAAGTGGAGTGGGGGAACACAGAAGAGGGGATTCAGTCCAACTTGGAGGAAAAGATCTGGAAGAGCATGTTTACCAAGTATTTAGGGCACCAGCAAGGTAGAGACTACCAAAAATTAGAAATAAAAAAGACAATCTTGAAAGCTTTTGATACTTTGTATTGGGTTGGCGAGAAAGTTTGTTTGGGTTTTTCTGAACGAACTTTCTGGCCAACACAGTATTTCAAAAACAGCATCAAGGTAGTGAAAACAGAAAAGATCTAACCAGAACTCAGTAGAACCTCCTCATATTATAACATAGCTTATAATTTTTAGTATAAAGATGTCTCTCACATCAGGAAGCTTCCATAAGCCTCTTATCCTTATTCATCAGAGGGCAGACTAAATGAAAACCACAAGCACAGGAAACTAAAAAAACTGATCACACAGACCACAGCCTTGTCTAGCTCAATGAAAATATGAGCTACACCATGTAGGGCCACCCAAGATGGACAGGTCATGGCGAAGAATACACACAAAACATGGTCCACAGGAGAAGGAAATGACAAAACACTTCAGTATTCCTGCTTTAAGAACCCCATGAACAGTATGAAAAAGCAAAAAGACATGACACTGAAAGATAAACTTACCAGGTCGGTAGGTGCCCAATATGCTACTGGAGAAGAATGGAGAAATAACACCAGAAAGAATGAAGAGATGGAGCCAAAGCAAAAACAATGCCCAGATGTGTATGTGACTGGTGTTGGAAGTAAAGTCTGATTCTATAAAGAAAAATATTGCACAGGAATCTGGAATATTAGGTCATGAATCAAGGTAAATTGGAAGTGGTCAAATAAGAGACAGCAAGAGTGAACATCGACATTTTAGGAATCAGTGAATAGGAATAGATCGGAATGGGCCAATTTAATTCAGATGACCATTATTTCTACTACTAGGTGCCACAATCCCTTAGAAGAAATGAAATAGCCATCAAAGTCAACAAAAGAGTCCAAAATGCAGTACTTGGGTGCAATCTCAAAAACGACAGAATGATCTCTGTTTATTTCCAAGGCAAACCACTCAACATCACAGCAAGTCTGTGCCCCGACCACTAATTGCTGAAGAAGCTGAAGTTGAGTGGTTCTATGATGACCTACAAGACCTTCTAGAATTAACACCAAAAAGAGATGTCCTTTTCATCATAGGGGACTGGAATGCAAAAGTAGGAAGTCAAGAGATACCTGGAGTAACAAGCAAGTTTGGCATTGGAGTACAAAATGAAGCAGGGAAAAGGCTAACAAAGTTTTGCCAAGAGAACACACTGGTCATAGCAAACACCTTTTTCCAACAAAACAAGAGACAACGCTACACATGGACATCACCAGATGGTCAACACTGAAATCAGATTGATTATATTCTTTGCAGCCAAAGATGGAGAAGCTCTACACAGTCAGGAAAAACAAGACCGGAACTGACTGTGGCTAAGATCATGAACTCCTTATTGCCAAACTGAGACCTAAATCGAAAAAAGTAGGGAAAATCACTAGACCATTCAGGTATGACCTAAATCAAATCCCTTACAATTGTACAGTGAAAGTGACAAACATATATAAGGGGTTAGATCTGATAGAGTGTCTGAAGAACTATAGATGGAGGTTCGTGACATTGTACAGGAGGCAGTGATCAAGACCATCCCCAACAAAAAAAAATGCAAAAAGGCAAAATGGTTGTCTGAGGAGACCTTACAAATAGCTGAGAAAAGAAGAGAAGCTGAAGGCAAAGGAGAAAAGGAAAGACATACCCATCTTAACACAGAGTTCCAAAGAATAGCAAGGAGAGATAAGAAAGCCCTCCTCAGCGACCAATGCAAAGAAATAGAAGAAAACAATAGAATGGGAAAGATTAGAGATCTCTTCAAGAAAATTAGAGATACCAAGGGAACATTTCATGCAAAGATGAGCACAATAAAGGAAAGAAATGGTATGGACCTAACAAAAGCAAAAGATATTAAGAAGAGGTGGGAAGAATACAAAGAAGAACCATACAAAAAAGATCCTAATGACCCAGATAACAGCGATGGTGTGATCACACCTATAGCTAGACATCCTGGAGTCTGAAGTCAAGCGGACCTTAGGAAGCATCACTACGAACTAAGCTAGTGGAAGTGATAGAATTTCAGCTAAGCAATTTCAATGCCTAAAAGATGGTGTTGTTAACGTGCTTTACTCAATATGCCAGCAAATTTGGAAAACTCAGCAGTGACCACAGGAATGGAAAAGGTCAATTTTCATTCCAATCACAAAGAAAGGCAATGCCAAAAACTACCACACAATTGTACTCATCTCACACACTAGCAAAGTAATGTTCAAAATTCTCCAAGTGAGGCTTCAACAGCATGTAAACCATGAACTTCCAGATGTTCAAGCTGGATTTAGGAAAGGCAGCGGAACCAGAGATCAAATTGCCAACATCTCCTGGATCATAGAAAAATCAAGAGAGTTCCAAAAAAGCATCTACTCCTGCTTTATTGACTACATCAAAGCCTCTGACCATGTGGATTACAATAAACTCTGGAAAATGCTTAAAGAGTTCGAAATACCAAGCCACCTTACCTGTCTCCTCAGAAATCTGTATGCAGGTCAAGAAACAACAGTTAGAACAAGACATGGAACAATGGACTGGTTCCATATGGAAAAGGATTATATCAAGGCTGTATATTGTCACCTTGCTTATTTAACTTATATGCAGAGTACATTATGCGAAATGCCAGGCTGGGTGAAGCACAAGCTGGAATCAAGTTTGCTGGGAGAAATATCAATGACCTCAGATTGGGAGCTTATATACACTCATGGTTGATGCATGTCAATGTATAGCAAAATGAATATAGTATTGTAAAGCAAAACAAACTAAAAAATAAAAATTAAAAATAAAAAAAAAAACAATAAATGCTGGAGACGGTGCAGAGAAAAGGGAACCCTGTCACACTGTTGGAGGGAGTGGAAACTAGTAGAGCCACTATGGAGAACAGTGTGGAGATTCCTTAAAATGCTGGAAACAGAACTGTCATACAACCCAGCAATCCCACTGCTGGGCATACACATCAAGGAAACCAGAATTGAAAGAGACACGTGTATCCCAATGTTCATTGCAGCGCTGTCTATAATAGCTAGGACACAGAAGCAACCTAGATGTCCACCAGCAGGCTAATGGATAACAAAGCAGTGGTACATATACACAATGGAATATTACTCAACTATTAAAAAGAACGCATTTGAACCAGTTCTACTGAGGTGGATGAAACTGGAGCCTATTATACAGAGTGAAGTAAGTCAGAAAGAAGAACACCAATACAGTATATTAATGCATATATACGGAATTTAGAAAAAATGGTAATGATGACCCTATATGCAAGACAGCAAAAGAAACACAGATAGAAAAAATGGACTTTTGGACTCTGTGGGAGAAGGCAAAGGTGGGATGATTTGAGAGAATAGCATTGAAACATGTATATTATCATAAGTGAAATAGATCACCAGTCCAAGTTTAATGCATGAAACAGAGCACCAAAAGCTGGTGCACTGGGGCAACCCTGAGGAATGGGCTGGGGAGGGAGATGGGAGGGGGGTTCAGGATGGGGACACATGTACATTCATGGCTGATTCATGTCAATGTATGGCAAAACCCACCATAATGTTGTAAAGTAATTAGCCTCCAATTAAAATAAATTAATTTTTTAAAAATAAAAAAAGAAAGAAAACCCCACTCTTACAGCAGAAAGCAAAGAAGAACTAAAGAAGCTCTTGATGAAAGTGAAAGAGGAGACTGAAAAATTCACTTGAACCTCAGCATTCAGAGAACTAAGATCATGGCATCCACTCTCATCATTTCATGGTAAATAGATGGGGAAACAGTGGAAACTGTGACAGACTTTATTGGGCTCCAAAATCACTGCAGATGGTGACTGCAGCCATGACATTAAAAGACACTTGATCCTTGGAAGAAAAGCTATGCCCAACCTAGACAGCATATTAAAAAGCAGAGACATTACTTTGACGACAAAGGTCCATCTAGTCAAAGGTATAGTTTTTCCAGTAGTCATGTATGGATGTGAGAGTTGGACTATAAAGAAAACTGTGCACCAAAGAATTGATCCTTTCGAGTTGTGGTGTTGAAGAAGACCCTTGAGAGTCCCTTGGACTGCAAGGAGATCCAACCAGTCAATCCTGAAGGAAATCAGTCCCGAATGTTCACTGATGCTGAAGATGAAGCTCCAATACTTTGGTCACCTGATGTGAAGAACACACTCATTGGAAAAGACCCTGATCCTAGGGAAGATTGAAGACAGGAGGAGAAGTGGATAACAGAGGATGAGATGGTTGGATGGCATCACTGACTTGATGGGCATGAGTTTGGGTAAACTCCTGGAGTTGGTGATGGACAGGGAGGCCTGGTGTGCTGCAGTCCATGTTGTTGCAAAGAGTCTGACAAGACTTAGCAACTGAACTGAACTGATAATTTTTATTTTAAATTATAAATGATGGGGGTATGCCAAGAAGAAATAGGAAATGTCATAGTTTTGATGTGAACTACCTCTAAATGATTCACATGATCCTGGGCTTAAAAAAATCTTCATAGAGAGAGTGAATATACTGACTTTTGGAGGATAGATGCATAGGAGCTCAGCTTTGGAAACCAGGGAAAGAACATCTTTTCAGGGAAAGAGAACAGTATCTTGTAAAGGTCTAGTTAAGTCTGTATAAAAAGAGGAATACAGAGAATATTTCATCAAAAGCATTAAGGCTGAAATGAAACAAAGTTGTGAGCATGGACATGGGACACTGAGGTGAGGCCAAGCACACCCAAGGTATGAAGGCACCTAGAATGTCAGAATAAGCTAAGGAATTTGGAATTTATCCTAGTGCCACTCAGAACCTAGTGTCAGGAACAAAACAAGGTGACATCAGACATTTTCCACCTAGGCTCTAAGAGTCATGGGTTGAAGAGTTTGACATCAGGCAAATCACTTCCTCTCTCTGTGTTTCAGTTTCCTCACCTATAAAACAGAGATTATAGTCTCCATTTCCTAGGATGGCTATGAGAATTTATGCAGTTTGAAACCTCCCACCCCTGCCAGATGCACACACACACACACACACACACACACACACACACACACGAAATGCTCAGCAAATGCAAATGGCCTATGAGGCAGTCAGGGACAGGCAGTCAGGGACAGGCAGTCAGGCACAGTTGGCAGCTGCTTTTTTTTTTTTTTTTTTTTTTTTGCTTTATGCAATAGATGTTTATATCAAAATATTAGGTGAGTTCTATTTTAAAATGTATTAGAAGAGCTGGATAATTTAAAGGGCCCACCCTTGCCAGAGTTCTTTAGTGACATGAAGAGATCTCCAGCTACTTCAGATATTTTTAAAGCATATTTGTAAGCATGACAGCAGATGCTCTGACCCTCAGACCTGAAAGAACAGTGACCATACCCTGTACCTGACTGCCTGTCCCTGACTGCTTCCAACATCTCACAGCCCACTTGCATTTGCTTCCTGCTTGACTGTTGGAGGATTACTGTTACTCTTTCAGTATGTCAGCAGTGTGAACCACAGAAGAGAGAATACTAGATGCATGGAGTGTAATGAGTGAAAGTAAAAAAACAGTCTGGCTCAAACTGAGACTGAGGAAAGGAGACAAAGGGAGATGGTAGCAAGCAGTGAGCTCCTCAGGGTGGCCAGGAACCAAGTTTCTAGAACAGGTATGCAGAACAAGGCAAAGCTAGAGGAAAGGTAAGTGAGAGCTGTGTTATAGAGTAGGCTTGAAGGCAGGCTGTGTGGTTGGGGTTTTCTCTTGGGATCAGCCTCTCCAACATCAGCTCCTGCTTGGACTGGCCCAGCCACCTGTCCTACATCAAGATCTTCGACGTGGGCACACGCTACATGGTGAATCGTGTGCAGGACCATATCCAGAGCCGCACAGTCTACTATCTCATGAACATTCACGTCACACCCCGCTCCATCTACCTATGCCGGCATGGTGAGAGTGAACTCAACCTCAGAGGCCGCATTGGAGGTGACTCTGGCCTCTCAGCTCGGGGCAAGCAGGTAGGGAAGTCCCCATGCATTCTGAAACATTGACTGGGCTGGTTCAAGTGAGCCACAAGTTGGTGGGGTGGCTGCTGACTGGGTTCTGAGGGTGGAGGGACTCAGTGACAAGGTAAAAGCAGGTTCTGGCCACTCCTGCTCTTCCACCCCACTAGCCACTCATTCTTGACCCATCTTTGCATGGCTTCCATGTGCCACCAGCAACTCTGATGCTTTGGTCCTGGCACACCAGGCCTTTCCAGACCACTTGCTCCTCCAACCCCATTAAAATAAGCACTGTCTCTCCTGCCTAACTGTTCCCCTCATTTTTCTCATAACTCTGTGTCTTCATTTGTGCAGTTTCCGCCATGGAGGCTGCCCTCCTCTGTCCTTTCTGTCAGCTGGTGACCATCCTTTGCACAGACAGCTGCCCTGAAGAGCCCCACACTTGAATCCATCTTTTCCTGCATTACTCAGGGCTTATGCTATGCTCCCAAACCCCCACTGCAGGTCATCATAGAGCTGACTCTTGTCCCCCACCAGTCACCACTTCTTTCCTGCCCTCCCTTCTCCACATTTTCCAGGACCCATCTCCTGCTCCATGGGCTGATTCAGGAAGCCTTCCCCTGTCCTCTCTTGCCCTCCCAGGCAGGTCACTTAGGCTCCATACCCCTCAGTTCTGGCCTATCTCTGACCTTCACAGTGGGAGTTTCTTTTCTGAGTGAGTGAGTAAAAGTCGCTCAGTCGTGTCCGACTCTTTGAGACCCCATGGACTATACAGTCCATGGAATCCTCCAGGCCAGAATACTGGAGTGGGTAACCTATCCTTTCTCCAGCGGATCTTCTTGACCCAGGAATTGAACTGGGGTCTCCTGCACTGCAGGCGGATTCTTTACAAACTGAGCTATCAGAGAAGCCAATGGTGGAAGTCTCTTCTTTCTAGTCAAGAATAATGACCTGCATGTTATACGTGCTGCTCAAATAAAGAGACACATTTTCCTGTGTTTGGCCCTCTCCCTGGGCTTATTAAAGGGGCTTCCCAGGTGGCTCAGATGATAAAGAATCTGTCTGCAGTGCGGGATACCCGGGTTCACTCCCTGGGTTGGGAAGATCCCCTGGAGAAGGGAATGGCAACCCACTCCAGTATTCTTGCCTGGAGAATTTCATGGACAGAGAAGCCTTGCTGGCTACAGTCCATGGAGTCACAGAGATGGACACGACTGAGTGACTAACATTTTCACTTTCACTAGGCTTGTTAACATAGATATTGTTCTTGCTAGGAGGATGACTTAGGGTGGGATAAGAGGGAAATGAGGTGCAGGAGGGAAGAAGCTCCCTCTTTTATTGGACATCTCTGCACATTCATGGCACCATCTACTTCCACATGTGTGGCCTCATTTAATCACAACTCTGTGGGGTTGGCATTACCATCACTGATTTATGGAAGAGGAGGCAGGAGCAGAAGAGCCCAGAGACAGGTAGAAGAGCCCAGACAGGATCAGAAAGTGGCCTCTGGTCACACATTCAGTAAAGGACAGAGCCAGGACTGAAAACCCAGCCTTCCTGCTTGCCCCTCAGCTTCCCCCACTGCAGAGCTGGCAGTGTTGCAGGCAAGTCATCATACCAGAAGCCTCAGTCCTCCTGGCTCCTTTTCTGTTACTTTCAGACTGGCAGTCTCCTCTCAAGGTAGACTCTGCTGCTGCTGCTGCTAAGTCGCTTCAGTCGTGTCTGACTCTGTGCGACCCCATAAACAGCAGCCCACCAGGCTCCCCCGCCCATGGGATTCTCCGAGCAAGAACACTGGAGTGGGTTGCCATTGCCTTCTCTGAAGATGGACTCTGACTTCTGACTATTACCTCTCTCACTCCTCAGAGCAGAGTCAGAGGCCATAGAGATGCCACCCAAGCCTGTGGCACCACCTACAGCTAGAGGTCTCTTGGTTGGGGCNCCCATGGGATTCTCCGAGCAAGAACACTGGAGTGGGTTGCCATTGCCTTCTCTGAAGATGGACTCTGACTTCTGACTATTACCTCTCTCACTCCTCAGAGCAGAGTCAGAGGCCATAGAGATGCCACCCAAGCCTGTGGCACCACCTACAGCTAGAGGTCTCTTGGTTGGGGCTGTCCATGGCCTGGCCCACACAACTAAGCACCCTATTTGGACACATGGCCATCTCCATACAACATGCCTCCTTAAACAGAAATGTGTACATGTACATGCACATGCCTGGCTCCAAATTTATGCTAAAGAGCACAGTGCAAAATGCATGGTTTCCAAAGTATTTTCCCATCAACTGTCATCCACAATCGAGCACGGTAGCTCTCACTATGTAACAGAGAGCACTCTGGTGGCTCCCCGTCTACTGTGTAATGTGACACTCACAGAGACCAGGCTGAGTGAGCTAATGCTGTTTGCATGTTACAGCAGGAGATACAAAGCCACGGTGGGCCCAAGATATGCCCCAGGCCACAAGGGACCCTGTGAGGGAGGCGGGGTAGATTAAACCCCGTCACTTTTCTCCCAATCAGGACTCCTTCCACCAGAGCAAACTGACTGTTGACTCATAATCCATAATTAGAATGTGTGGATGCAATGCCTGTATTTGTACATAAAAATGTGTGCCTGTATCTGTACATTTGTGCAGATGTTCCCCACACATCATCTATGATTAAAAACATACTTATCTGCAGAAGAAGAGTGAATCAGTTGCTCATATGCACTTCCACAAACCTAAGTGGTTCTTTTTAGTGCTATCACTGTTTCTCTCACTGGATGGGCTATGTCTTATATATATATATATATATATATTTACTTATTTTAATTGGAGGCTAATTACTTTACAGTATTGTATTGGTTTTGTCATACATCAACATGAATCCGCCACGGGTGTACATGTGTTCCTCATCCTGAACTCCCCTCCCATCTCCCTTCCCATACCATCCCTCTGGGTCATCCCAGTGCACCAGGCTGTGTCTTGAGAACTGGCCACTCCAACACCCAGCACATGGCCACAAATACTCAGTAAATATTTGAATGCCCTTAGAATCTTAGTACCAGGTCCCCTGCTCAAGCAATAAACTTTCACAAGGTCAAAGAGAAATGTCCCCCACATCCCATCCATATACACTTCCAGATCACACTCAGAGTACCCAGAATCCTAGAATTTCCTTCCTAGAGTCTGCTTCCAGTAGCTATATGGGGCCTGTCCCAGAGTCTGTTCACATGAGAACAGGACATGTCACAAAATTTTTCACACCTAGGAAAAAGAATGGCCAAGGGGTCACTATTTGTATGTCATGGGGATTGGTGGAGATAGGGTATAGACAGAATTTGTTCCTGAGACTGGATTATCCATAAGCAAGTACTTAAGATGCCTAGGAGTACAGGATGGAGCAGAAATGGGAAAAGAAGAGAGGTGAACTATAAGTGGAGTGCTTCCATTTGTACTTTTGTCCCAGGCCCACAAATGTTTGAAGTGAGCTATTTGTTTTTTTGGTTTTTTTTAATTTTTATTTTTTAGTTTGTTTTGCTTTACAATACTGTACTCATTTTGCCATACATTGACATAAATCAGCCATAAGTGTAACTGAGTTCCCAGTCCGGACCCCTTCCCTTCCCCCTCCCTCCCCACACCATCCCTCCAGATCATCCCCACCCATCAGTCCCAAGCCTTCTGCATCGAACCTAGACCAGCAATCCGTTTCCCTTATGATATCATACATGTTACAATGCCATATTCCCAAATCCTCCCACCCTCTCCCTCTCCCACAGAGTCCAAAAGGCTGTTCTACACATCTGTGTCTCTCTTGCTGTCTCGCGTACATGTTTAACACCACCATCTTTCTAAATTCCATATACATGTGTCAGTATACTGAAGTGAGCTATTTGAGTGAATGAATAACCAAGTAGGAGGTTCTATAAACAAGCTTCAGTGAACACACACACACATATGCACATATACACACATAAATACACATATTCTTTTCTATTTCCTTGGTCCTTAGTCATGTGGGCAAGAATATGACTTTTTGTAAATTGGAAACATTTAAACTCTACTCCTCCTTGTTCATTATCACTCCATTATTTGTGGTAGATCTAAATTTATTCTCATGGCCACTTTGTCTTCTTTCATCTCTCTTTCTCTCATCCTCTCCTCCTTTGCACCCCCACTCCTAAGTATGCCTATGCCCTGGCCAATTTCATTCAGTCCCAGGGTATCAGCTCACTGAAGGTGTGGACCAGCCACATGAAGAGGACTATCCAGACAGCTGAAGCCTTAGGCGTTCCCTATGAGCAATGGAAGGCCCTGAATGAGATTGATGCGGTGAGATGGAGGGGGATGGATTCCCTGGTGGGTGGTGACTCTAGACTTATCCCCTAGGTTGCCTTTGCTCTGGCTTAGATGCAGAACCTAATTAATTCAACAAACTTTTCTTGTGCTAAATACTGTTCTGTGCCTTGGGGATCCAGTGAAGTCCAGAACAGACAAGGTCTTCACTCTCATGGGGCCCGAAGTTAGACAGTGAATAAGACATTGCATTGCATGCAACAAAAGTTTGTGAGAGGGAAAATACAAGGATCTATAGAGTCCCAGAAGGTGAGGATATTCTTGACAAGACAGTGGTAGAAGATTTAGAAGGAAAGTTTCCTAGAAGCAGGCAAAATGGACTGGGGTAAGGGAATAATTTTAGTTCAAGGAATAGAGAACAGTTCATGTGAAAGCCCAGAGGTGATAATAGAGCACGGCATGTTCAGGGAACTGAGGGAAAATAGCAGAGTCTGAGATAGTGATTGTAAGGTCTGGAGATAAGGAAGATGAGGTTGGAAAATAAGAGACTTATAGGGCTTTATAGTCCATATTGAGGGATTTGGATGCTATCCTAAACATGGGAAAACATTGATATGGTCTAAGTCAAGAAGAAGTGAGCTACCATGTGCAAAATAGATAACTAGTGGTAAGCTGCTGTATAGTACAGGAAACTCAGATTGGTCCCCTGTGATAACCTAGAGGAGGGGAGTGGGGGATGGGAAGGAGGCTCAAGAGGGAGGGGATATGTGTATACTTAAAGCTGATTCACTTTGTTGTATAGCAGAAATCAATGCAACATTGTAAAACAATTATTTTCCAATTAAAAATTATTTTTTTTAAATTTACCTCCCTTGCCAAAAGAAGGAGTGGGCTGAATGTGATTCACATGTTCTTAAAGATCATGCTGTGAAGACTCCACCCATGACTCCATCATGATCATGTCTGGAGACTAGGTGGGAAGAGGGCCAGAATGAGAATGCATACCAGTATGGAGATGACTGCGTTAGTCTAGACAAGAAGTGAGGGTGTGATGGACCAGATGTGTATTGGAGATGAAATGAAGAAGGAAAAACTTAGTGAATATTTCATCTGACCCTCATGACATGGCAGTCTCTCTTCAGAGTCAGCTTTTTCTATGAGCTCTTTAAGAAGATAGTTCCTCTCCCATTGTCTCACCTGCACTGTAGGCACATTTACATCAGATAGCAGCCCACAGATTATGGTTGTTAAATACTAAAGTAAAAGCTTCACCAAAGATGTAGATAACTTCTGTGTAGGTAGGTTAACCTGATTGCCTGCTAGATAAATGCAGGAAGTATGTGTGTGCATGCATAATAACATATACTCAACTATAGATGTACAGAGACACACATATTTAGAAAAGGGATATACAACATTGTTATACATGTCACATATATTATTATAAAATACATGTGAGACAACTTTCCATCATAATAGTTCAGTTATTNCCATGACTCCATCATGATCATGTCTGGAGACTAGGTGGGAAGAGGGCCAGAATGAGAATGCATACCAGTATGGAGATGACTGCGTTAGTCTAGACAAGAAGTGAGGGTGTGATGGACCAGATGTGTATTGGAGATGAAATGAAGAAGGAAAAACTTAGTGAATATTTCATCTGACCCTCATGACATGGCAGTCTCTCTTCAGAGTCAGCTTTTTCTATGAGCTCTTTAAGAAGATAGTTCCTCTCCCATTGTCTCACCTGCACTGTAGGCACATTTACATCAGATAGCAGCCCACAGATTATGGTTGTTAAATACTAAAGTAAAAGCTTCACCAAAGATGTAGATAACTTCTGTGTAGGTAGGTTAACCTGATTGCCTGCTAGATAAATGCAGGAAGTATGTGTGTGCATGCATAATAACATATACTCAACTATAGATGTACAGAGACACACATATTTAGAAAAGGGATATACAACATTGTTATACATGTCACATATATTATTATAAAATACATGTGAGACAACTTTCCATCATAATAGTTCAGTTATTGTTTGTTTCTGGCACACATGTGGTGTAAAGCATTTATTGGATCCCTACTCCATTTCAGACTCTAGAATGGTGCTAGAGAGACTGGTTTCTGTCTTCATTGAATTTTCAGGAAAAAATAGGGTAGTCAGAGGAATACAAAACAGCATGTGTGATGCAGACTCTGATAGGCTAGAATGTGGGCACACAAATGCTGGGGCAAGGCATCTGACCCAGCCATGATCTGCCTGGAGGAAGTGATACCTACTTAAAACCTGAGAGTTGAGTAACAGTGAGCCAAATAGAGAGGATCAGGAATCATGCAAAGAAAGCAGCATAAGCAAAGAGGGAATTGTGTATGTGTGTAGATCTGCTAAAGTTATAGCAGTGGAGATGGAGAGAGACTAAAGAGAAACAAGTTTGAGAGAAATTTAAGGATTAGAATCTCAGAAATTAGTTATGAGAGATGGGTCAAGAAGGAGGAAGAATTTAGAATGATGTCTAAGTTTCTGGTTTATTTCCATTACCAATACTATATTAATAATTATATATATTAATATAATAACAGATTAAATTGATCTATTTAAATTACTATATAATCTAAGCAATATTAATTATAGAGTAATATATTCCACTGATTGTTTTTTAAATGTGTCTTGTACATTCTGTACTAGTCTCTTTTACATTTATTATCTCTAATATTCAAAATACTGTTGTGAGATAGTTATAATTACCCTCATTTTGCAGATGAGGAAAATAAAATTCAAAGAAGTTAGGTGGGCTGCTTTTCTTCCTAGTGGATAAGGTAAGGGAGCAGGTCCTGGAATGGGCCTCTCCTTTTAACTACGATCTTGTTCCCAGCCCTGGAGAGCAGGATGGGCAGGCTGCCTTGTCCCACCTGCTGGTTTTTTTTTTTTTTTTTTTTTTTTTTTAAAAAAAAGAAGTTAGGTGATTTTCTTTAAGTCTATAAGGAATCCGTAGTCACTTCCACAGGCAACAAATTCCCAGCATGCCTCAGGATAGAAAGTCAAAGCCAATCTGGAAGGACTTTGTGAATATACAGAGTGCACTTTCTCCGTGGGTAGTGTCAGATGCAGGTTTGACACTGCCTATCTTCTTGTAGGTTGGGGCAGAGGTGAACCTACCTCCTAAGGAAAGCCTGGTTGATCTCTCAAAAGACAACCAGAGCCCATCGCTTCACTACAGGAAGTTCTAATTGGAATCTATCAAACTAGAAGGGAATCTTATAAATCCAACATCGATCCCACCTCTACCAGCAGACACCTCACTTCTGTGGATTTCTTAGTGAAAACTCATTCTTTAAGAGCCCTTAATTCCTTCTTTGGGTCAGGAGAGTATATATCCCCAAGGATCACTCTGAAACTGAGGATGCTAATTCTTGCCTTCTGAGAGACGTCTGTGGATACCTATTTCTTTATCTGCCAGAGGTCCTGGAGAAGAAGTGTAGGCAAGAGGGATGGGAAATGCAATAACATTGAAAAGCTCTGTTGTGGATATGTACATACACATGCACTTGTGTACACAGTCACAGACATCCACCACAGGTGTGTCTGCACTCACAGATATGCATTTCACAGACACACAGACCAACTAGTCAAACATAGGTTTCCTCTCAGACACATCTACCAATCATATGTGCACCATTCATGCACGCGCACACACTTACAGACAGACACACCTAGAGGTACATATCACATTCACCATAGATACACATGCAATCTTGGCATATATTTACATCACATAGACACATAGAGACATACCATGGACACACTAACAGTACAGACATACAGCCTCAACCATATTACCAAAGATTCACACAGACCTCAGACATAGGCACATAGATACTCACACATATATTTATAGATATACACATTTCAGAGACATACACACTACAGACACACTGAGACCCACATGAAGAGACAGACCACAGAGACACCTATGCACGCACATTCTTAGATGATGAGACATCCTTTATATACATACATATACTCATACTTTTATATATACTTACATATATATGCTGCCACAAATGCACAACCAATAGCATAGGACCTTAAACATACCAGAAATACACATCATGAGCAAGCTACACACTCACACAAACACAGTCACAAATTCTTAAACCCACAAATTTATAAAAATACATATATATGTACAATGTATACCTATAAACCTGTTAGGATAATCATAGAGAAACACCACAGATACTCACCATGCATTCAGCCTGAACACATCTATGCACATGCACTCATTCTCATATCCACACAGCTACATACCTTGTGCACACATATACACATACACCAGACAACAAATAGAATGTATTGTCTCCTTCCATAGGGGCAGTAAAGTGAAGTAGTGAAAGTGTTAGTTGCTCAGTTGTATCCAACTCTTTGCAACTCCATGGACTATAGCCCACCAGGAAGAAGAGGTGGCAAGTATACAAAGAAGAACTATGCAAAAAAGGTCTTAATGATGCAGATAACCACAATGATGTGGTCACTCACCTAGAGCAAGACATCCTGGAGTGTGAAGTCAAGTGGGCCTTAGGAAGCATTACTACCAACAAAGCTAGTGGAGGGGGTGGAATTCCAGTTGAGCTATTTCAAATCCTAAGAGATGATGCTGTTAAAGTGCTGCACTCAGTATGTCAGCAAATTTGGAAAATTCAGCAGTAGCCACAGGATTGGAAAGGGTCAGTTTTCATTCCAATCTCAAGGAAGGGCAATATCAAAGGAACTATCATACAATTATGCTCATGTCACATGTTAGCAGGGTAATGCTCAAAATCCTTCAAGCTAGGCTTCAACAGTATGTGAATCGAGAACTTCAAGATGTAGAAGCTGGGTTTATAATGGGCAGAGAAACCAGAGATCATATTGCCAACATCTGTTGGATTGTAGAAAAAGCAAAGGAATTCCAGAAAAACATCCATTTCTGCTTCATTGACTATGCAAAAGCCTTTGACCGTGGATCACAACAAACTGTTAAAAATTCTTCAAGAGACAGGAATATCAGACCACCTTACTTGTCTCTTGAGAAACCTGTATGAAGGCCAAGAAACAACAGTTAGAACTGGACATGGAGCAATGGACTGGTTCAAAATTGGGAAAGGAGTACATCAAGGCTGTATATTGTTATCCTGCTTCTTTAACTTATATGCAGAGTGTACCATGCAAAATGCCAGGCTGGATGAAGCACAAGCTGGAATCAAGATTGCCAGGAGAAATATAAACAATCTCAGATATGCAGATGATACCACTCTAATGGCAGAAAGCAAAGAGGAACTAAAGAGCTTCTTGAGGAGGGTTAAAGAGGAAGGTGAAAAAGCTGGCTTAAAATTCAGCATTCAAAAACTAAGATCATGGCATCTGGTCCCATCACTTCATGGGAAATGGATGAGAAAAAGTGGAAAGAGTGACAGACTTTATTTTCTTGAGCTTCAAAATCACTATAGACAGTGACTGCAGCCACGAAATTAAAAGACACTTGGTCTTTGGAAGAAAAGCTATGATAAACATAGACAGTGTGTTAAAAACCAGACATCACTTTGCCAACAAAGTGCATATAGTCAAAGCTATGGTTTTTCCAGTAGTCATCTATGGATGTGAAAGAAGACTGAGTGCTGAAGAGCTGATGCTTTCAAATTGTGCTGCTGGAGATGACTCTTGAAAATCCCTTGGGAAGCAAAGAGATCTAACCAGTCAATCCTAAAGGAAATCAGTCCTGAATATTCATTGGAAGGACTGATGCTGAAGCTGAAGCTCCAATACTTTTGGCCACCTGATTTGAAGAGCTGACTCATTGGAAAAGACTCTGATGTTGGGAAGGATTGAGGGCAGGAGGAGAAGGGGGTGACAGAGATGGTTGGTTGGTGGGGTGATGAGATGGTTGAATAGCATCATCAAGTCAGTGGATTTGAGTTTGAGCAAACTCCAGAAGACAGTGAACAACAGGGAAGCCTGGTGTGCTGCAGTTCATGGAGTTGCAAATAGCTGGACTTGACTAGTGACTGAACAACAACAACAGACAGCAGACCCAAACCTAGAGGTGTGTTAGCAGAAACCCAGGTGCTTGTGTGCTAATGTTCCACAATCATTGGCCTCAGAACTATGGTAAAGGCTGTGGAGATTTCAAATTGTGAAAAATTTGTCCCCAAATAATTTTTCTCAGGGTGTCTGTGAGGAGATGACCTATGAAGAAATCCAAGAACACTACCCCGAAGAATTTGCACTGCGAGACCAAGATAAATACCGCTACCGCTATCCTAAGGGAGAGGTAAGATTTGGAGGGGTGGCCAGACTCTTAGGACTCCTCCGCGGTATCTTTATTCCAACTACCAGGATTCCATATTTCCACAGACAGCTTTAGAAACAGGGTAAAGCAAATTTTGCAGCATCTTCCATCCCACAAAGCACATGATTATCTGGCCCTTGGCTCTCTCATTCTTGGCTATAAGCAACATATTCCTCTTTTTAAAGGCTATACATTTGCCTGTTTATTTCCTTCTTTCAGGAAGGCTCACTTTATCCTAGACTTTGTCTTTAATATTCTTTCACTAATGGCATCTGAAATATTTTAATGTACTTTAATTTTCTGACACTTTATTGCCAAGTTGCCTAAAACTCCAGCCTTTCTGGACTGTGGATTGGAGTCCCAAGTAGCAATGGCTAATGGTTAACCAACTTTTCTGCCACCATATGAGCCAGATTATCACTTCCCTATTCCCATGTGGTGGTGAAGCCTCATTGCTTTCAACCCAGCCTCCATTTAGCCTGTTCCACATGTTAGAATATTTATTAGTCATACTCCATTTCTGATGCAGGTTCCTGGGGAAAATTGTCAGAAAGCAGAATATTAGAGAAGATGAAATGATAGATATCCTGTTACAAAGCACTTTAACATTTGTATTTTTATCTTCAGAAATGACATTATGAAGTCAGTGACTGTGCCCTCATTTTCCTTTTTATATTTTAAAGCTATATTATCAGAGGCATACAAATTTAAAGCGATTATATCTCCTTAGTAAATTGTATATTTTATTATAGAGTGAGCAAGCCTCTTCCCCCTCCCCCATACTGCTTCTTTTATATGATATTAAAATTTTGTCTGCTCAGTATTTGGTTAGTTATTTACTTTCAACTTCTCTGTGTAGTTTTGTTTTGTTTCCTATAGACAACATAGAGCTGGGTTTCGTTGGTTTTAATAAACACTGGAAATATATGACTTTTGAATGGCAAGTTTGGTATACTTTTATTTTAATTACTGACTTATGTAAGTTTACTTCTATTCTCTTATTTTGAGTTCTCTAGGCTTGGTTATTTTTTGTCTTTTCCTCCCTTCTTTAGAATTGATAAAATTTTACGTCTATGTTTGAGTTATGCAATCTCTTTCTATACTTTTAGAGTTACTCTTAACATTTTAATATGTATGACTGACAAAATCTAAAAAATCAATATCTCTACCTGCCTCCTGAATCAATATAAAAACTTTACAACTCTGGTCACTCCTCTTATATTGTTTGTTGTTTTTTATTTTACTTACTTCAAACTTGTGTCTTATTCCCCAAATGAATTATTATTGTTAATATTAAATTTATTATTGTAAGCAAAGCTTACTCAGTGAGTGCTAATTGAATGAATGCTTGCTGAAGCACTTCAATTTATACCAGTCTATCAGAATACATCACTATTTGTCCGTATAATGCCAACATATTGTATTTTAGGGTTAAATTGACATTACCAAAGTAAAATTATTATGAATTCTGGATAAAATAGAATTACTTCCAAACAATTAATAAACTTTGTACCCACATAGATGGATTTTTTCTTTTTAAAAAATTTTATTGCATTATAGTTGATTTACAATGTTGTATCATATATACATATATTTATTCTTTTGGGGGCTCTTTTCTCATATAGTTTATCACATAATACTGAAGAGTTCCTTGTGTTAATCAATTGGCTTTTACTGATTATCTATTTTATATATAATTGTGTGTGTCTATTAATCCCAAGTGCCTGATTTATCCCCCCTCCCACATTTTTCCTTTGGTAACCGTAAGCTTGTTTTTGATATCTGTAAGTCTGTTTCTCTTTTCTAAATAAGATTATTTATATCACTTGAGCGCAGGCGGCTGCGGGGCCGGCTCACTTGAGCGCAGGCGGCTGCGGGGCCGGCTCACTTGAGCGCAGGCGGCTGCGGGGCCGGCTCACTTGAGCGCAGGCGGCTGCGGGGCCGGCTCACTTGAGCGCAGGCGNTTAATTAAAATATAATTTTTACTAGCTAAAAAATTATTGTATATAGTCAGTGTTTATTTAGATTAAACCACATATTTACCAATTCTTCTGATCATTCTTTCATGTTACATCTCAGGTTTTCCTTCTGAGTTAAATGTCTATCTTTTTTTAGAATTTTCTTTAGGAGGATCTGTTAGTAGTAGACTCATCTTTCCTTTTGTCTAAAAATGTCTTTTGGAGGGGTGGTCCTCAATCCTAAATGGTACTTTGGCAAGGTATAAAACACTAGGAAGACAATTTTCTCTCTGGAGTTATCATCCTCACTGTCCTCTAGTTTCTAACATGGCTAAGAAGTCTCCTACAAGTCTAATTGTTATTTCTTTTCTCTCTGGCTTCTTTTAAGGTCTTTGGGCCTCTATCACTTTTAGGTTTCACTCTGATATGTCTAAATATTAATTTCTTTTAATTTATCTTGCTCAGAATTAATTGGAATTCCTGAATCTGAGAACTGAGATTCTTCATCAATTCTAGAAAATTCCCAGGCATTATATCTTTAGCTATTCCTCTCTCATATTTTCTTTATTATATCCTTCTAGAAATTCAACTAGATATGTGTTAGTTTTACCTCTATGCTTCATGTCTCCAAATTTCTTATTTTAGATCTTTTTTAATTTCTTCAGCTCTGTCTTCCAAAACATTTTATTTAATGCTCTGCATACTCTATCCATTGAGTTTTACATTTTAATGAATATATTCTTCATTTACAAAAATTCTAATTAATTCTTTTTCAAATCTGGATCTTATATTCAATAGCATCTTATTTCTTCCTTGTATTTTTGAGTCAATCTTTTACTTCTCTAAAAAATCTCGAGAATATTTATTTTATATTGTGGATCCTTTATCTTAAGTTGTTAGAGTTCTTGTTTCTGTTTATTTTTACTTATTATAGCTTATTTTCTGTGTATGTTATATGAGCCTCAGTTTGACAAAAATTTATCTGTGGGAAATCCATGCAGCCTCAGTTGAGAGAATCTACAGAGAATTTACATTTATTTCTTCCAGACACTACTGGAAGCAAATGACTTGAAATCACTTTTTATTAAACTCTCAGCTTAGCATTTTCTGAAACATATGGGTAATATAATTCAGAAATCTATACACAAATCTATTTAACAATATGTTTGGGGTTATACATTCTTATTGGAGGCTTTTCCTAATTTTTTCCACCAAGAGTGAGGAAGAGACACGTTTTCTTATTGTTTCCCTTTGCCTGTGGATATATTTTTTAGTTTATAATTTTATTGAGGATGTAGTCCTTTGAAGGTCTCAGATTTATCTGAGAGTTTCAGTCCCAAATCCCTACGCTATACACACCTAAGGCTTCATCTCATATTTCTATTATGTTTTAAAAGCTCAAGGCTCTTGGATACTGTGATTGACAAATGCCCCCATGGGAATTATGGCTTCTATATCCATTTATCACTCTTTTTCCCAAGTTTTTCTTCATTTGGGAACCCTATATTCATAATTTTTTTTTTCTTGAAAGATCAGCAATGCAAACATTTATTTTATCCAGCTTTTCTAGGGATTTTTTTTAGTGGAAAGTTTTATTATTGTTATTGTTATCTACTCCATTATATTGATTGCCCCATTTAATAGATGAAAAAGTAAGGCCCTAGGAAGGAAGAGAGTTGCCCAAGGTCATACTGCTGACCAACAACTAAACTAGCACCAAAATCAAATTTTACAGATTCCTTGTCTAGAGTTCTTCTCCTCAGAGCAAATGTGCCTCATCTCCCCTTCTTACCCAAATGTTTCTCTCCCTTTCAGTCTTATGAGGATCTGGTCCAGCGTCTGGAGCCAGTTATAATGGAGCTAGAACGGCAGGAAAATGTATTGGTGATCTGCCACCAGGCTGTCATGCGGTGCCTCCTGGCCTACTTTCTGGACAAGAGCTCAGGTACCACTTTTCTCTGTTCCTGGCATGGGAGCTGCATGTAAGTAGAGACTCTGATACCAGAAACTGGTGGTTTATATCTTAATAGTTAAGAGTACAGTATTTAGAAAAAGGGTGCATGAGCCCAATTTCTTACTCTGTCTCGTGATACCTTTGGCAAATTACTTTAACCTCTCCCTGGTGGCTCAGTGGTAAAGAATCTGCCTACAGTGCAGGAGCTACAGGAGACATGGGCTCGATCCCTGGGTCAGCAAGATCCCCTGGAGGAGTAACCCACTCCAGTATTTTTGCTTGGAGAATCCCATGGATGGAGGAGCCTGACAAGCAAACAGTCCATGGGGTCACAAAGAGTCAGGCACAACTAAAGTGACTTAGCAGGCAGCAGGCTTTGTTCTCAGTTTCCTCATCTGTAAAATGGAGAGAATGATGAAGTTTAAATAAATTAACATATTTATAGAGCTTAGAACAATTCATGACATAAAGTATGGGCCATATAAGTATTAGCTGCTACTATTAATATCAGTGTTATTATGAGTTAACATTTTCAAAGCCAACCTTAGCAGTCTTTTTCAACCTGAGAAAGCTGAGCCAGTATTTCTCAGAGGCATACTGTCATCAGGTGGAATGGGACCTCTTGTGACTTTCTTTTTTTAACTTTTTGGCCACATCATGCATGTGGCATGGAGGATCTTATTTCCCTGACCAGGGATCTAACATGCCCCTGCAATGGAAGCATGGGAATCTTAATCACTGGACAACCAGGAAGTCCCTAGTGTCTTGATTTTGATTATAGGTTTCTGTCTTTGCTCTAGGGATGATTTCTCCAAGATAGTGATGTTTTCATTTTAAATAATAATTTATTTTTATTAAAAAATCTGGAAATTTTAATTTATAGAGTATCTGCACACTGATTACAAATTGCAAGCTAGGGCAGCTGGCCTGGCAAGGGACTATCATGTCACCTCCAGGTGTGAAAGTCTATTTCTGACATGGAGGCTGAAGTGTTGGCATCTCCAGGATACTGGAGTAAGGATGTGTGAGAACAGTGCAAAGTCATATTTGAAGTATACAATGTCCTGCAGACTTGGATCTTTTCTACAATGCTAGCTTTCAAACAAAGGGCTCTTATAATATGGAGTCATCTAGAATTGGAACCAGGGGGACTTGAGAACTTGACATTGGACAAGTAATTTCCTTTGGTTGGTCCTCAGTCTCCTCAATGGAAAAAAGGTGACGGGGATGGGGTGGTGCTGCTAGATTTCTGATGCTGTTCACGTCTCTACTGCTNTATAATATGGAGTCATCTAGAATTGGAACCAGGGGGACTTGAGAACTTGACATTGGACAAGTAATTTCCTTTGGTTGGTCCTCAGTCTCCTCAATGGAAAAAAGGTGACGGGGATGGGGTGGTGCTGCTAGATTTCTGATGCTGTTCACGTCTCTACTGCTCAGTACTATTTTTGAAACTGTGAGGCTGGCCCTATAACCCTGGCTGTGCAGAAGAGGAAATAGAGGCTCTGAAAGATGAAGTGACTTGACCAAGGTCATAGGGCCCAGTGGGGCAGAGAGAGGCACTAATCTCAGGTGCATTCTAGAAACACCTTATCTCAGACACATGTGGGGTTCATGGGAAGCACATGCATCTCCCATTTGCACACTGCTTTACCCACATACTACCTGCTTTCATGAACAGGCCATGCCAGCTTCTCACAGCTGTCCTAAGAGCTGGGCTAGGCAGGACTGGGCACATGCTGAGGTAAGGAAACTGAAACTCAGGAAGATGCTGTGACTGAGAACTCAGATCCATAGGACCTTAGAGCTGGGTCCAATCCTGTGCTATAAGAGATAAGATCTTTGAGGACCAGAAAAAGAAAAGGCAGCATCAAGATCACTTGTCTAGGCAGTGGCAGAACTAGGTCAGAGACCTCAGGCAAGTTGCTTCCCTTCTCTGAATCTATTTTGTCATGCATGCAGTGAGGAACAGTAACTCCCATAGAGTATTAGTGAGAACAAAGTGAGGTAGTGGACCCAAAAGCACTGGACCCAGCACCTGAAGATGATTATGACAAAGGCAAGGAGGAGGAGCAGATTGGTAACCCAGGAAATCTTATGTGTCAGAAGGCTGGGTGGGTCATGGCAGGCCTGAAAAGCCTAGCACAACCCTCAGGGGCAGGGAGGCCATGATGGGTAGGTTCTGGCTCAATGAAGGGAGATGGAAAGCTGAATATGTTTCCTGGGTGATCAGGAGGGTGGGTGTTTACAGAGAGGGATGAGAGGTGGGATTGTCACCACACAGCACTGCACATCCCTCAAAGGCAGTGGCAGCAGACTGCAGTGGTCAGAGCACACATTTGGGCTCAAAGCATCCTGGGTTCCGGTCCCAGCACTGCCACATTCTGGCTGTGGGACTCAGGGCAAGTGTCTTCCCTCTCAGAGCCTCAGGGTCCTGGTCCATGGAATGTGTCTGGTCATCCACTCCCTTCAGGCTATCTGGTGATTGCCGTCAAGGCCATGCAAGTCATTGCATGTGAATCATCAGGAACTGAACACAAGTGAATCAGTGAATGCTTGTCCATCAACAAGTGTCCAAGGAGTCAAAGGGCACAGGCCTGGGCTGGGGAGAAAGCTGCAAGAGCTGCCAAGGTGCATGCACACCTCAGCCAAAGCCCCAGCACATAGTAGGGCCTCAGAAAACACTGGCTGACACATGTTGTGACCTTTGGGGTGGGGGACCCCATGGAAAGACTGAGTGGGGGTGGGAGGGAGGCTTATCTTGGTCTCATGTCTGCCCTGCAGTTGAGGAGGTCGGCCACCTCCACAGTGCCAATTGTTGGTTTCTGGGGACCCGTGGTCTGTCCCCGATTCCCAGGACCTGCCATCCTCCTTGTTGCTGAGGCCTCTCTGCTCTCTTCCTCCCTCCCCACTGGGCTCTCAGCACTGCCCCCTGAAGAGTGTGGGGGAGCAGGACCCAGGTAAAGATATCCATGGGGAAAAGGGTGGAAAGGAAGAGTGCTTTAAGCCTGGAGCCCAGGAGAGGTGGTGACACCCCTAGCATCCTATTTCTGAAAGCTGCTCTCTCCTCCTTTCCAGATGAGTTGCCTTATCTCAAGTGCCCTCTGCACACAGTGCTCAAACTTACACCTGTGGCTTATGGTGAGTGCCCCCACCTTGATCTGCAGAAAGTATATAGACGCTATGAGCATGCCTGCAGTGCCTACCATTTGTCCAGCAAAGTCCTAAGAGAAATTCCCTGGGTAGATAGTTAGATGTCTTGGTAGAGGTAGGACCAGTAGTAGCAAGATGACAATGGGGGAAGGACTTAGGTAGCCTCTAAATCTGGGATGTGGCCCCAGCTTTCTCTGTCTCTACAAGAGCACCAATCATATAGCACAAACCTGTAGAAGAGGGTCCCCAAGGACCAGAGAAAGGGGGGTTTCCACAGGTTTTGGGCCTCCTATGCCAGCTCCAAACCCCAATGATACCACACTCCTCTTTCTTGAGGTTCCCCAGAACTCCTTGTGGCCTTCCACGCCTCTGATCTTGCAGTAACCACATAGTTCTAAAAATAAACTTTACCTGGAGTTGGTTGCCCCAAGGTAGTGGCCCCAAGATTCTTTTAGCACTTCAGCACCTAACACAGCTGGGAGGCTCCACAGAGCTCCATCCTTATCACACAGATTAGGTTTCTGTCTCACAGAAAAGAGCTGGAGAGTGATGCAGAGATCATCTCTTCTCAATTCTCATTCCCATTGACAAGGGAGGCTCAGAGAACACTGAGACTATTGGGGCAGAGCCTGCCTCTTAGGCCTGATGTCTTCCCCAGGTCTAAATTCCCCTCCATAAAAGGCAGCTATAATCTTCATACAGCATGGAGCTGGGGGGTGTGGGTGCTTACGGGGAGAGGGAATGACACCTCAGGAGAGATCTGTGCTTACCTGGGTGGCTTATGGATGGACGGGTTGTTCTTTTCCGAGGCTGCAAGGTGGAGTCCATCTACCTGAATGTGGAGGCTGTAAATACACATCGGGAGAAGCCTGAGGTAGGTGAGGGACTCTGTGGCTCAAGATGAGGTGCTGTGAAAGCACCCTCCCCTGTAGAAAGGCAGCACCAGTCCCACAGAGCTTGGGTGTTTCCACCAACATGTAGAAAAACCAACACCCAGAAATGTAGGAACTGCAGACCAGACTCGAGATACCATAGAGAAGCAGGGCTAGAGAAACCCTGCCTAAAATGACTCTGGCTGAGGTTCCCTCCGGCTTGCCTAAGGAAAGAGTCAGGATCCAGGCCCGGCTGAAAGAGGGGAGCCTGGAATTGAGAACAAGAGGCAGGGAAGTGTGGGAGCTCCGGACTACTGGTTCCTTCCTACTAATACTAGATTCTTTCCTCTCAGAATGTGGACATCACCCGGGAACCTGAAGAAGCCCTGGACACTGTTCCTGCCCACTACTGAGCCCTTTCTTAGACATCAAACTGCCTCTGTCCTTTCTTGAGTTCACCTTTAGGAGCTGCTATTATTGCTCTTTTCTTACACTGGGAACACTCTGAACTTGGCCTCACTGGAAGAGACCCACTTCCAATAAAGAAACTTTCATCAGCTCCAAAACAGGCCTTGATTTCTAGCTATAAACTAGTAACTGTCTAGCTCAAGATGAAACTCGTTCCTTCTTAATTCTTATTCCCTGATCGATAAAGACTTCCCTTACTGCCTACAAAAGGAGAAAGGAGGTCATTGTGAGGCTTCTCGTACAAGATTTTCTTAAGATCCTGACCTTATGAAATGACTCTGGTGCTGTGGGGATATGGACTCGGTGAGAATTTCCTGAATAAAAGGGCTCTGGAGAAGCATCTCCAAATGTGAAGGTGGAGCGTCCATGTGAGTGCTTATGGCCTTGTTCATTGGTGAGCAACATGACTCACCAGGAATCTGTACAAGAAGAATCTGTACTTAAACCACAGTTCTTTCTTCTCCAGCATTTGTTGCCCTCCTGATTGATTTCACTGTCCATATAAATGATCCAAATACCCTGGTCACCTAGTGCCCTGCCCCCTCAAATTCAGTGATCATCTTCCCTTCAGTCATTCACTCCATGGACCTTGGTTGGCATCATCTAGACTTCTCCCCAGTTTGACTTCTTAAATACAAGCATCTCACTATCTGACCACTGGCCCTCTATTCCTTATAACTCTCTGTGTCATCCTCCCACACAGCAGGCATGTATTTCTTGAATGAACAACATTTACCCTTGCACTGCATCGAGTATAAGTCCTTTGATTCCTTCAGTATCTCCCCATCCATCAGTCCTCTCCCTCTTCATTTTTCTTCCATCCCTGGCCATTTTGGATCCTACTTTCAACAGATCTCCAACCAATCTCCATGCAGCGACTATGGACAAGTACCAGCAACTCAGTTGTGAAGATACAGACTCATACACCCCCTGCCTTTTCCCCCCTTTTTGTCCTCCCATCACAACCACCAGCAAGACCCAAAACCTTGTATAATCCACATCATTTTTTTAATTGGGGTCTATTACAGGGTTGATGATCACTGCTTGAAGCAAATCTACATTTATCTTCTTCCACCGCCACCATTAAATTCTGTTCAAAGTCAGGGCCACTCTCTATTCTCTGGTATTCTATCCATCCCACCTTCTTAAGGATAAGTTGATTCAGTCAGTTCCTGATTATTCCACATGTATATCCTGTCCTTCTCTATTGGCTTTTGCACTCATAGTCTATGCGACATGCTTGAGTCTCTCTCCTATACCAAGAAAATCCTCCACTGTTGCCATGTCCACCTTCAGTTATGTCCCCCTCTATCTCTCCATTCTTAGATATCTCAAAATGAAACTGTACTTAATCTCAAGAACCTGCTCCCTTTGCCTTCTGTTCCAGGATTCCCCTTCTCGATCTTGACTTAGGCTATTTTCTGCTAGTCTGCTATGCTTTCCCCAAGACTCTATCCCACTGAAGTCATACTTTCCTTTTAGTCTAAAGTGAGAGCCCACTTTCCCCAAAGAGCTAAGCTGATCTATAGCTCTTCTAAACCCAAAATTTCACCCACATCAACCGAAGCACATTAAAAGACAGAACAAACTGAAATTCATTTTGCAAATTTAAAGCAACTATGATACCAAATGTGATAGGACACAAAAAGCAGACTGCTGCAATTCATTAGCAGTATCCATAAAAATGAGATAAATACGGGTGCAGTAGGGCTGAGAGGAGCTACTCCATGTTCAAGGTCAGGAGGGGAGGCTGTGAGGAGATACCCCTCACAAGAGGAGCAGTGGCTGCACTTTGCTAGAGCAACGGTGAAGAGATATCCCATGTCCAAGGTAAGAGAAACCGAAGTAAGATGGTAGGTGTTGCAAGAGGCATCAGAGGGCAGACACATAAACCATAATAACAAAAAACTATTCAGTCTAATCACATGGACCACAGCCTTGTCTAACTCAATGAAACTAAGCCATGCTGTGTGGGGCCACGAAAGATGGGTGGGTCATGGTGGAGAGGTCTGACAGAATGTGGTCCACTGGAGAAGGGGATGGAAAACCACTTCAGTATTCTTGCCTTGAGAACCCCATGAACAGTATGAAAAGGCAAAA